>JBAMIH010000150.1:0-65782 GCA_038501795.1 Pseudopleuronectes americanus
TTATCTCATCTGTGTTGATTTTTTGACCCATCAGTGGACTCTATTGAACCTAGAATCAGCATATTTCACTGTATTTTGTTCTGTTTGTTTTGTTTGTTTGACCATGCCGTAGAACCTTATCTCTCTATGTTTATGCTTTTTGATGACCCCACGATAATGCATGACAAATTTTGAGGTGTTTTGTTTGTACTCCCCTCTCTCTCTCGTCATCCCTTATGTTTCTTTTTTTCATTAGAGAATTTTTTTATTGTGTCTCATTTGTATAAGTTGTGGTTGGATATTGTCTTTGACCAAACCTTTAACGCACCCTTAATTTTTCATAGTTGTGGTTTTGTATTTGCTCATTTTGTCGTGATTATGATCTGTGATGATGTTTGTTTGTTGTGCTGTGTGTTTTTGAATTCTTTGTGTATATTATGCTTTTTTATGCAAGAACGCCACATTTTGGTTGATCATCCACCGTACGCAACCGCCATCGCCTCCCCATATCTCTTTTGTGTTCACACGCACGCATACCCCCACCCTCACCAACGCACAACCACCAAACGAAACCCGTGAACTCTTCACCCTTATCTCGCCCTCCCTATTTTGTGATGTTGTTCTGACCTATTTGACTGGATCACAAAAAATCACAAATGGAGGCATAATTTGTGTTACTATCCCTTGTATCCCCAGCAAGTTTTTCTCTGCTTTGAGCCTAAATGTGTGATCGTGTTGGATTGTGTTGTGTTGACCTCTGTCGAATGCCAACCGATCGACCTTTGTTCTGTTGCCATTGTTCGTGATATGTTGTGATCACTATTGACCTCATGTTAAAATGTATCTTTCTATATAGTCTTCGTATATCTCCTCAATCATTTTTCTTGTTGTGGTGTGACCCCTCGCACTTAGTGTATCTCGCCCATGTCTACTTAGTGACATCATTCCCCTCAGCTTATCCTTCATTTGGGTTGCTTTGGATTTTTTGTTATTTTCTTTTTTGGTGCTTGTGACCCATAGTACATATTCAACCCTTCCGACAACCCATACCCAAGTCTTGTTGTATTCTTGTGACCGCTCGGTTCTTGAAATCATTTGTGTTTTTTTTGTCTCGTCAAGATGTTTATTTTCTGTTAATTAATGCTAGTTTGAGTTCATTCTAACGCTATTTCATTTGTGTTCTTGTTTTGTCTTTTGTAGGTATGTTTTGGGTTGTACAATTTTTTTCTGACGAATTCCTCCAGATAACACAACGTGAAATCCGCTCCGAAGACTAAGTGACGCTCTACCTCCACCCCAGAGCGGTATATTAAATATCTTCAGCATACAATATGACCCTTACTTTACCACATTTGGAATGACTCCCTCCCACTATGTTTTGGTTGGTCTATTGATTTTGTATGTTCTAGTTTGTGTTGGTTTTATCGCTTGTTTGTTGCTGACATTTTATTCGTACTTAGACCAACTACCGCCTGATGATTTTGTGTTTCTTGATTCTTGTTGTCAATATTGATGTATATTTTGTCTGGGCGTCTATCCCGCATGTAGAAGAGCAACGAGACTGGCAGTGGTATTCATGTGACTCACAGGATTGACACGTGTGAAAAACCAACATGGACCATTGTTACCCTCCATAAAACAGATATTAGCCCAATTTTATGTTTTTGTTTTTCATTTTTTTTTGTTGTTTGGATCGACCTCCTATTGTGATCCTGGTGTTAAGTGAAGTATTGACGCCTACTCACTCGAATTTTGTTAACTAACCCACTCTTAGTGTTTTATTTTTGTATTTTTGTTTTTGTGCTTGCTCTTGAGACTCCCTCCATACATTTTTTTTTTTCTGTTCTGTTTATTGATATTGTGTTATTCAAACTTGTTGTACATTTTATTTTTAGTTTTGGTTGTTGAGACCTAAATGTTTTGTTTTAGGTAGAAACCCCTGTGGTTAGTTTATTTTTTCTATTTAGTTGGTTTTTGGTTTGTTGTTGTTGTTTGTACCCGTCACGAATTTGTTTTGTGTCCTTTTTGTTTTTATGATTTGTGAGTGTCTCCACCATACTCGACTGCTCAGTGATTAACCCTGTTTTCTGCCCATTAGATTTCTTGTCAGCATCAACTCCACACCCAATCCACATCGCCATTTCCGCCCTCCCTCGATTGTTGACTTTAGCCACCTTTTTTTCCCTTATATAAAAATCAAGCTACGACCCCCATAATTTTAACAATAATTTTTATTTTTATTATTGGTTGTGTTGTAACTCCATCACTTCTCGCCCATCCCATAGTAACCCGACCCAAACCCACAAACCAACTAACGACCATTTAACTAATTAGACACCTAAGACAAAGGCTTAGTACACATACTCTTCCGATGTTGTCTTTCATAAAGTTAGTACCATTAGTATGTGTTTTTGATGAACGCACTATTGAGAATGATAACGACCTGAACCATTACTAGAGTTGGTATCTTCAGGTAGTTATGTGTGTTGTTTGTGTTTGCACCTTATTCTTTTTATCCTGGATCCGTTGCTTGTATAGTTGTTTTGGTTTGTTGTTTTTTTTAGTTGTGTTGGTTTGGTTAGTTGTTGTTTTTTGTTTGTAAGTCAACACTACCTTCAGCCCGAAAATGGTAGGTTGATAACCATTGTCTTCAGGTTATGTGGTTTGACGGTTTAATTTTGTGTATTTATAGTGGACAGATAATCCCATCACTGTCATTTATTAATATGTGTTGTTTTATGTTGGTAACTTCAAATGCGCTTCCCATAGGGTACTCCCCTGCCAGAACATACCCGTCCCCTACTTAAATTAGTTTGTGACCAACCCCCGTTGAAAGACCTCTGTAAGTATTTGTTTTTTTTTTTGTTTGTTGGTTTTGTGTGAGCTCCCGGATACAAGTAATCTCAACAATTTTTGAAGCTATGAATCTAAATCTACCAATTTTTTGTCTGGTTTGAGAATTGAATGAATGTTTTTGTGGGTCTGGTATGTATGTTTGTTTTCTGCGACATTTTTTGACTCCTCCACATTTTTTTTATGATGAATCAAAGCTCCATGTTCTTGTGGTGAACAAACTCATTTATAGGTGAATAAATATGTCACGACTTCCCTTCACAGTTATTAGTTGGTTGTTTTTTGTACTACTTTTAGGTTGGTATTATGTTTATGTTTCTTGTTTCATTTGGGTACGTTTTTGGTTTGTCACTGTTTTGTTAGTTGGTTCATGACTACACCTAACTCCTAATTTATCAATGTCCATAGATTTTTCTCCAACTCTCCCCATCGTAGTAAGTCCAATTCACTAGTGTAAGGTATAGACCTCTAATTATTATTGTTCTTTTGGTTTGTTTTCTATTTGTGAACCACCAAGACGTGTAGCGACTCGATTGTTTCTATAGGTGAACCTTTGTAGTGATCCCCACGATTGATCCCCACCACTCATCTAAATGGGTGATTTTTTGTTTCTTTGTTTGGTTCATTGACTACACCCGATCGTAGGTTTGTGCAGTTTGTTTACTAACACACACCACACCCCGCCATACCACCCTCTACAACCATTTAGTCTCATTTTTTTTATGATGTTTCTTGGTTTTTTATTGTGTGATTGAGTTGATTACCGCCCTTTTTATGTTTTTTAGCTCGGGTTTAGGAGTGGTGATCATGTTTGGGTAGATATCCCCCCGTTTTTGTGTTTTAACACGGAACACACTTTTTGTCTTCGTATAAGACTGTTTTTTCTTGTGACATTGTTTTTATGGTGATTATCTTATATTTTTGGTTTGTTGGTTTTGTGACCCACCCTATCTTTGCAAGGTTGTCTGCCTTGATGTTGACCATATCCCTAATAGACACCAGCTCACTCAGCAACAAGATACCTGGTTGTCAGTCATGTTTTTTTATTTTTGTTTGTTTTTCGTGTATCCGCCGGATGGTGTTCTTGGACCGCCCTAAACTCATTTTCTTAAACGTGCTCTTTATTGGTGACAACACTTGTTTTGTTGTCTTTTTGTTATGACCGTGTCATCCACCCCATTTTTTGTTGGTAGCTATGCTTTTTGTTTTTTCGTATTTTCTGTTCTTGACTGATTATGCGTTGACTTGCCAACACTCTCATTGGTTATTTCTTGATATTCTGTAATCTGCACAACCATGTGTACCTCCATCCCGAGATTCGAGTCATCCTGAACGAGTTTTATTTGTTTTTGAACACTGTTTGTATTGTTTTTGTTGGTTTCGATTTTTTATTTTCTTTATTTTGTTCTGTTTTCTTGTGGTTTCTTTTTGATCTACATTTACTGTATTTTGCGTTCTTTTATGTCTGTTCTGATTTCTTATTCGTTATCCTTTTTTATTTGTTTTTTATTCCTATGTTTTGAAGACAAAAGACCAGGCCCCTTGATACCTACTCGACTTCTTTCTTGTGTGAGACACAACCAATGGCAAGCAACAAACTCCTCCCCCCATGTTTGTTTTTATTTTGTTTTTGATATGTTGTTTTTGATGGGTTTTGTTTTTGACCTATCTTCCCACTCAACCCTAACCCACTGCTCTAACCCCTCCATTTGTTACGAAACCCAGAACAGTGATTGCTTTGTGTACACATTTGGTTGGTAGTTTTCACATTTACGTTTATCATGGTGTGTCTGCCTCTGACTTTGATTGGGTGTATCCAGGTTTAGTTCTTATGAATTAAATCAGCTCGCCTCAACCACCTCACCCTCAAAACAACATATCCAACGTCTAGTGTCCACTACAAGCCCGCCCTAAACTACTTCGTTTGTGTTTAATCGTGTCTTTTTTGTATTGATTGGATTCTTCTCGTTTTATTTTTGTGTGTTGTTGGCAAACTGACGCTCGCAGCTCGCAGAGACACCTTAATTTTTTTATGTGTTCTTTGTCTTTGAATGGGTAACCACACCCCAATTCGGTTTTTTGGTTTCATATGTTATTTGTGTGGGACCGCTACCATATGTTGTAGTTTGTTTCTTTCTGATTTGTTTTAGCCTTCCCCGACCCATTTTTCATGTTTTTGGTTTGGTTTATTGTTGTTTGCAGGTGTGTGCGGAACAATACCGCGCCCCACGAATTATTTGTTGTTTTTGTCTATACCTACGGTGTTTGGTTTTTGTATCATTTGCTGTTGTTTATTTTTTATTTTTTTTTGTGTGTGTTTTGCTTTGTTTATTGACATCCTACTTACTAACTCCCCTATTGTGGTTTTTCTTATTGTTGAGACCATTGATGCCCAATAGATTTTCCGGTTTTTCGAATGTTTGTGTGACCGCACCCACATATTTTCCTGGTATGTACCTCTCGCAACTTCCATTTTATTATCTGTTTTTTGTTTGTTTGTATTGTGTGTGTTTTGAGACTTCACTTAATAGCGTCTCTATCATTGAGCTTGATGATCACAGACTTAGATTTTTGTATATTTTGCTGGATTGAGACATAGGTGGGTTTGGTGTTTCTGTTGCATTCTATATAATGCTTTGGACTTTTAGGGGAGAAGTCCTCAACTACCCTCACCATACAGCCTCTTAATGTTGTTATTTTATTTTTTTTTTTTGTGTATCCCCCACAATTGTCTGCTGAGGGCGGTTTATCTCTAGTTGTTTGTTTTATTATTGTTGTTTTATTTGTTGTGAACTCTAGAGCTTTTTGTTTTCTTGTTCGTGTGTTGGTTGTTTGTGTTTGTATGTACTGGTTTGGTGTTTGCTTCGATCGCGAGACCTCCTACATACCATCTTAAGTCTCAATTTTTTTTGTGTTTTACTGTGTTTTATGTTTGGACATAAAACCCAGTACATATCTAAAATTGAAACTAAAAAGTACTAATTTTGTGAGTAGTAAAAGGACTTTCTAATTTGTGTTGGTTTTTGTTTTACTTTTGTGTAGTTATATAATGTTGTATTTATTGTAGTTTTTGATGTTTTTGGCTCATCTCTAGGTGGAAATTTTTGTGTGTTTTTTTTTACTTTTATTTAGAATGATGGTGGGTTCAAAGTATTTCGTAGTTTGAGTGTTATTTGTCCAAAGCGATAGCCCCAATTAAGTCAGCAAATCGTTCCTACCCTTTATCCAGTTTTTTCTGTTGCCTTACATTAACAACGCATTTTTATATTGGTAGGACACCTTCGCGCTCGTCTAACCACCAAACACACCAACCCCAATATGGGTTTTTTTTTTAGTGACCCCCCTCTCGCTAAATTGTATCCCCTAAGCCCCTTCAAGTTTGTATGTTTACTTTTTTGTGTGGGTGTTTGGATTCTTGTTTTGTTTATCTTCTAGTATTAGTTTATCTTCCTGTGCATATTGTGGGACTCCGAAGCCCTTTTACACAGATGCCGAACACCTTATACTTTTTGTTGTGTACTATTCGGGTATCAACTCATACTCTGTTTTATCCTTGTTTTTTGGTTTTTGTATTAGTTGACATTCCTTGTATATAACCACCACCATTTCTGTTTTGGTTGTTTTGTATTTTATGGTTTTGTGTCCGCTCGAGCTCTTCATACCTTGAAGTGTACTCATTGTTTATGTCTGTTCTGATTTTGTTCGTATGCTTTTTTGTAGGTTTTGTTTTGTCTCACCTGCACCACACCATCTACTTTAAGTTAAGAAACAGGAAATATAAATGTTTTTCATTTTTATATTCTTGTTTTTGTGTGGTTCTATATGTCGTTTATACGTTTATCAAACACACCTGCACCGCTACCTACTCGCTGCCCAGAATCACACAACATGTTAGGTTTTTGGTTATAGTTGTTGTTTTTTTTCTTCTGTTTCGGACACATGTTCGACGCCCCCTACTGACTTTTTGTCTTATTTGTTTTTCTCTTATTTATCTTTTTTGTTGCTATGAGTGTTTTTTTTTCGCATTTCTTAGTTGACACACTCTGACCATATGATTTTGTTTGTTTTTAGATTTCTTGACTGCTATTTTTGTTTTTCTTATCTGGGTTTTATTGGTTGACGCCCAATTTTTTTTGTTTTTTCCTGGTGTGGAAAATACCGACTATATTAGTATTTTTTTGCTATGTTTGGATCATTGGACATAACATTTACGTACAGTCTCTCTCTCACTTTTTTCTATGTGGAATGTTTAGTGAACCCGCCCACCATCAGTAGAACCCACCCGCATTTTTTGTTGTTTTGTGACACCCACAGGCTATTATGTGCTTGTGTGATATGATGTTTTTTATTATAGAATGTGTCTTTTTTTCTCGATGAGCATGTCAGTTTGATAATGAGTTTTTAGTTTGTGTTTTGTTGTTTGTTCTAGTTTTATTTATTGTTATCTATTTTTTCTTTGTTATTCTGGTAACCATGTGTCATAACACGATATAGGCCCTCTTCGCCTGTCAAACACCCCCCAACGACACTATGGTATACCCCAACTCTAAAACAATTTTGTTTTTGGTTTTTGTTTGTGTTGACACCACACAAGTTTTTTTGTGTTTATTTTTAGTGTTTAGTTTTTTGTGTTTTTTGCTTTTTAATTTTCTTTTTGTACCACAACTCAATTTTGAACCATTTGTTTGGATTACATTATCAGGTTATCGTTTTTGTGTACGGATGACACGCTTCACAAGGCAGCCTTTACAACTCAGGTAATGTAGGAACGAACCCAACACATCGCATACACCACTCGTTGGGTATCATCTATTAAAGAACATCTGGTCGTTCCGAATTGGGTCCTTAGTTTTATGTGTTTGTTTGCTTATATGTGACTACGACTCTTTTAAGTCTAAAACTAAAACTCTTAGTTTTTGGTGTAGTTTTTGCTTTGTTTGTTGTATTGATGTGGTTTTTTTTTTTTTGTTCTTCTGTTTGTTTGTAGTGTTTGTTGAGTTTGTTGACAACCCACGTTCTCTCATACCATCATCCCACATACCCCCATTCTTGGTTTGGTTTTATGTTATGTTAATTTAGTGGTATTTGAACCTACGAATGTTACATCCCAATTTGTTTCGTCTATGTTTTGTTTTTTTTGTCGTGTTGTTTTTTTTTATTTTTATCTTGTTTGCGATGTCTTTGCGTTTTTCTGTTGTTTTTCTTTGTTGTGTAGGTTGCTTTTCTTGATTGTTAGTGTTGTTTATGAACTCAAGTTTTTCTGCTTGTGTGGTTTTTATTGAACCCTCCTATTGGGGTCGGTTTGATGCTTGTTGTGTGTTTTTAGTTTTTTGTCTTTAATGTCTGTCGTTTTGCAACATATTTAGCTTTTTTTTTGTTTTCTTTGTTGTGATTTATTTAAGTAGTTTGCTTTTGGTTGTTATGGTTGTTTGGCTCTGTGTGATAGTGTGTTTGTTTTTATGGGGGACGCATTGGGTAACGCCCAAGCTTATACAATCCCCCACCTTCAAGGCCACCAACACAATTCGTCAGCTATCCATCACCGCCCCCAAAACTCAATTTTTTTATTCATATTTTTGCTTTCGTTTTGTAGCATCCACCATTTGTGTACTTTGTTCTTATGGGACAATTTTGTTTTTTTTTTTGGTGTGTTTTTTATCGTTTGTGTTTTATTTGTGCTGTGTTATGTTGTTTGTTTGAACCTTCCCCCCCCTCAAAGCTTCTACAACATCTCACTTCCCACGTGACTCAATTTTGTTTTGTAGTTTGTGTATGTTTTGTTTGTGATTTAGGGTGGGATATTGTTTTTAAGTTTTTTTAATTTTTCTGTTGTGAGAGCAAATAGGTGTTTATTGGGTGGGTTTCGTTGTGTATTTAGTTGTTGTATGGTTTTGTGAACATAACCGAGAGAACCTCATTAAACATTGTGGTTGTCTTTTGCTTATTGCTCGTTCGATGTTAAGACCCTCCTGGACGTTGCTAGCATTAGATAGCCACACCCCAATACCAACCAGCCGGCAACAATATTTTTTTTTTTATATGAAACAGTTGTTTTTGTGTATGTTGTAACATGGTTTATTTTTAGTTTTTATACGTTTTATCAGGTTTGTTTGTTTGGTTGTGTGTCGGTGTGTGTTGTTGTTTGGGTTTTTGGTTTTTCGATTTTCTTGACCACTACACACACCAAAACCGCCACTAATGTGACTCCACCCTTACCATCCAAAACGGTTGTCCTAGCTACTATATTTTTTGTTATGGACCCACGTCTTTTTTGTCTTTGTGTTGTGTTGCTACCCGCAACAAATAGATTATTGTATTTGTTTTTGTGTAAGTCTTCTCCCCGCAATACTTTTATTGTGAGTCTTTTTTGAGCTGATAACCTTCCCCCCAGCGCCTTATATTAAAAGCTATGATCTCGCAACCGAATGTTGGATTGACCAATAGACCACATTATTCTTTTTATTGATCCCTACCATTGTTAATTTATTCGACGCCGCATGTTTCTTGTAATTTTTGAGTATCTGGATTCTTGGGGGTGTCTTCTGTTCTTTGGGAGAATAGATACAAAATTTTTGCACGCAGCTTCTGTGGTTTGTTTGATTTAGTTTTTGTTGTTTTGGATGGTTATTGTCTATTTTTATTTTTTTTGGTGTTCTTTTTTGTTTGTTTTTTTTGATTTGTGATTCCTTTTTTTGTTTCTTCAGCTTTTTGATTTTATGGACAATATTTGTTATGAGCATTTTGAGCTGACAATTTTTTTTGGTTTTGCATTGACTCTTTCATCTCCGGTCTACTTCACCGCCGCGGGTATTCCACCCACATTAACATCCATTGTTTGTGTTTGTAGATTTAGTATGTGCTCCGCTTCTGGTTTGTTGTTTTTTGTGCTTGTTCGACTTTGTTGTTTTAGTGTATTTTCTGCGTTTTATTGTTAACAACTTGCGTACATTGGTGCCTGACGTAGCTTTGTGACCCCCCCCGCCAATTTATGTTCTTCTTGGTGTTTGTTTATTTTAGTTTGGTTTTTATTGTTCGTGTGAATCAACCATTGTTTTATGATTTGTTTTTTTATTTTTTGCCTTTTGATTGGCTATTGTATGACCTTATTGGACCACATTGTTGATTTATTTTTCTTTCATTAGAGCGCCGAATTGTAGTGTATGTTTATATTTTTGTGTATTGCATTTCTATTTTTTGGTGATCACCAGTTTTATACGTTTGTGACTCAAGTTTTGATTTTTGGAGATTCTATGTGAAACAATCCACCCTGCAGCTCTTTCTTGAGACGCCATGGTTTTCATAATCTCATCTTTCTTTGGTAGATCATCCTCTTCAGATGTCGCCCTCATTTATAATATATCGACACATTAACACACTAACATGTAAATTATAATGTAAATTCATTTATTTCTACACTCAGTTTTTAATTGTGTTGACTCCTGGGTTACCAACTTAGATCTCTGATTTGGCGAGTGACCCCGACCATACTCTTCCCATCACCGAACCCGGTATCAACCTCCCGTGGAATTTTTGTTTGTCTGCTGTGTCTTGTTGTTTGTTGACACTTCACATGCACCGCAACGATAACACAAGGTGGAGACCCCCGAGACCATGGATAGCCGTATTTCTTTTTTGGGAGTTTGTTTTTGTCAACACCCATAGCAAGACTTATAGCATGAAGTAAAAGACCCTAAACGTACCTGCCATATAAAGGCTATACACTCCATCAACCTCCACCCCTTTCTAAAATTTCCCCCCACCCTTTCGGATATCGATAAATTTTGTATGGACCCCACCCCCATTGTTGTGATTTAGTTTTTTAGTTTTGTTTTTCATGTGTTCTTGTTTGGTGACTTTTTTTTTGTTTTTGTTTGTTTGTCTTATAGAGTTTGAGAGCATTTTTGTGTTTTTATTGGTTTTGTTGTCTTGTTTTGTTGTTTTTGACTTTTGGGATTTGTATCATTTTGTGGTTTTTGGTATGTGTTTATATTTTTAAGTGTTGAACAATCAATTCTAATGTTTAGGATTTCCATGGATTTTTTGATTTTTGTGATAATTTGTGTATTTTGTCTTTCTCTGCTGTGTGTTTGTTTGCTTGATTGTTTGTTTGGATGGAGGGAAGACACCCCCAGTAAACCCCGCCCACAGTTAGATTGAACCATTTTGTTGGTCGTTTGGCGAGATTTGTTCTTGTATGTTGTATATTATTGACCGCATCCAACCCCATTATATGTGCCACCTCTTCAATCTGAGCAGTCTACATTTGTTTTTTTGCATATTTGTTTGGTGTGACGACATAGTGTTACTCATGTATGGTTTTGTTGACTGTCTTATACCGAGCCATTGTGTTGTGCTGTATATGAACATAAGATTTAGGGCATTTATTAATAACACCTACCATTGTTTAAGGTTTTTTTTTTTTTTAATTACTTTGTTATATTTTATTCTTTTTTTTTTTTCTTTTTCCTTTTTTTTATTTTTCTGTGTTTATTTGTTTATGTTTTTTTATTTTTTTCTTCTTTGTTTTTTTGTCGTTTTTTTTATATTTGTTTCATTTTTTTTTTTTTATTTTTTTGTTTTTTTCCCGTGTCGACAATGTGTTTAGTTTGGGTTAGTTGTGTTTGGTCTATACTGATTTTGGGAGTTTATTTTGTGTGTGTATATTGATATCCACACCACTTTTGTTATACAACTTTTTTTGATCCGCATAAACACTAACCAAGCGTTATTTTTAGTTTTTTCGGAACCGCATACGACAATAATCTTTGACATTTTAGTTGTGTTCTTGGTAGTGCTTTTTTTTTAGGAATTGTGATTCGTTGACTCATATTTCACCACCTCCACCCACCTCACATATTCGCTGTTGACCCCCCCCAATTATAACCCTCCAACGCCCATCGCCATTGAACCACTCGAGTATTCCGGGTACTCCTTACGAAAATTATCCCATTTCATTTGTGATTTCCTGCGAGCCATTCATATGTAGACTTTCTTGTGTGATCTTGTGTGATTTTTTATGTATGTTGTTGACCACCGCAAGCAGGAACATATGCGACTATATATATGATTAATGTCTCTTCTACCAATACTCTGCCCATGCACATTAATCACCTTTTTGTTACTGATATACCAACCAGGTCAACAGTTCATTGTAGATGTTCTGAAATTTAGGTTCTTGATGTTTTTTGACTGTCATCATGGTATTTTTTCAGTAATCTGCCGCCACCTACCGATTGTATTCTTATTTTTGTTGCTTGTTTTGACTACAATTTATGTTTGTTTTCTTTTCTGTTCGAAAATGTTTTGTTTTTTGTTGGATGTTCTGTTTTTTTTTTGTTTTTTTTGAACCCACCAAATTTGTTATGGGTTATGATGTTTTGATATTTGTGTGTTTGTTTTCTTTTTTTTGTTTTTTTTTGATGACCATCATCCCACTTTCCAGATATAAGGTTTTGGTTAGTTATGTGTTTTGTTTTTTTGGTTTTTGATCTTCCGTCTTATTGTTGTTTCTCTGTTCTTTTTTGTTATATGTATAGATGTTCTTTTATTTATTTGTATATGAACACTCCCTATGCCTTTTCTGTATTTTTTGTACTAGTTTTTTTATGTGTTTTGTCTGATATGTTTTTTTTTGTGGAGTTTTTCCTTTTTTTTTTGTTTTTTTTTCATTGAGTCCTTGTTCTGTTCATTTTTATTTCTACATATGTTATTTGTTTTTGTTTGATTAAACCTCCTTTTTTACTCCTTCACAGATTCGATAGCATTATTTAATTTTATTTAGGACAGACCTCATATTAATTTAGTGTTGGTTTTGTGTTGTGTTTTGACCGACAAAAACTCATTACCCAATGGTGTTTGTTAGGTTTTATTGTTTGGTTTATTTTTCTATGTTTGTTAGTTTATTTGTTTGTTTTTTTTGTATATTTCAGTGGTCTCGAGCAGCTTCTGGAGATTTACGTCTGTTACCACCTGTTATCATTTGTTATTGTTTTTTGATCGTCCTGTTGGTTGAGATTGTTTGTTTTGTTTGTATCGTTTATTTATTTCTTTTCATTGATTTGTTTGTATGGTCTCGATCTGTTCTTTTTGTTTGTTCTTTCGGTTTGTTTAGGTGTCTCATCTTTCCTTAAGTCTCACCAACGCATGAACAATTTCTTGTGTGATTTTTGTTTTCTCACCACTTTTTTATTTTAGGCTATACCATCCCAAGCTACCCGCTTTGAGCTGTATTATAGTTCGTGTGGTGTTTTGTATGGTGACTCTTATACCAGAACACATAAGCACTCCCTGGTGTACTGTGTTCATTTTTTTGACCGTGTCCTCACCCCCACATCATACTCCTCCTTAATTTCTTTTTGAACCTCCTGCACGTGTGTTTGCTTAACCCCATACGTGATCGTATCCAGATTTAGGCCATTGGAAATCGTTATTCCATCACCACAATATTTTGTTTTTAGTTGTGTTATTTTAATTGTTGAAAGTGTATCCTACCCCTAAATGGTTTATTAGCTGGCTTATATTTGTGTTCTTCGATGGTTGTCCCATTATTGGGTTGTTTTTTATTATTTTCTGGTGTTACTTTATGTTTGCGGTCGTTTGTTCGATCTCACACTTGTGTCGGTCTTCGAACCCGCAAGTTATTTAGTGATAACTCTCTATACCGCCCATTATTTTATTTTTGATCATATTTTATCTTTTTGATCACACCCCCCCTTCCCGACATTTGTTAAATGTTTAGTGTTTTGTTGTAGTTGTATCCAAAGTTTCTGGTAGTTGTATTGTTGGAACATTACATGTCTACCATTTTGTTTTTAATTGGAACCACAATTGATTGTTAGTGTTGTTAACTTTACAATCTTCTCGTTTATTTAGTGTGATGATGTGTTGTTTTCTTTTTTTTAGTGATTGCGACCCCCCCACACCCATAATTTTATATCCTTCTTTGACCTCCATACATGCATGGACCCCATCACCTTTTGTTGTTCGGGTGTTTGTGTTTCGTTTTTGTTTTTGGTTGTTGTTGAGCAACTACTATTTACCCATGGTTTTTGTGTTGTTTTTTTTGTATCATGATATTGTTTTTTATTTGGTTTTCGTTCCCATATTTTACTTTTGTTATATTTTTTGTTTTGTTTGTGTCTGACTCAACAATTTTGAAGCAGCCATTAGCCATAGTTCTCGTGTGGTTTCTGTTTTAGCTGTTTGTTTGAACGACACAGACATCATCAATTGTATTTTCTTTTCTTGTTGATTTGGATTGTTTTCTTGGATCTCAACAAATATGCAGTTGAATCTATAAATGTTGGTAACTACGCAAGTTGCCTCTTGATGATACTACTAATTGTGTTGTGTAGCATATTTTTGGGCACGCAATAACCATGGTTTTTGTTTTTTTATTGTGTAACAATGTATGTTTTGTGTATTGGTTACAACCGAATATTATGTGGGGTGGTGCGCTTTATGTTGTTGAGTTTGAACCAACACAACTATATCTTTTGATTATTATTTTGTTGGTTTTTTAGTGTTTTGATATTTAGTTTTCTTTTATGGTGTTTGCGTGTATGTTGTATTTTTAGATTTTTGTTTTTATTTGTTTTCTGGTGGTTGTAGCTCACCCGATCCGCTGACCTATTCGTGTTCTTTTGCAACAAACCATACAACGACCCCCGTGTGGGGTGCGTTTCTTATACCACCCTCCTCTCTACCCACTCTGGGATCGATTAATGTTTGTAAGTTTTCCAAATGGACCCCTACCACTTTTTTTTTTGTTTATTTGATTAAGCAACTTACTATTTTAGGAATTGTTTTTTTATTTTTTGTGATGTTCTTGTGTTTATTTTGCTATCGAACGCCACGGACCCCACCATAGGATATTCGTCTGTGCATTGGAGTCTTCCTCTGTTGTTTTTTGTTTGTTGGCTTTTTTGTTTGGTTTGCTTTGATATGTATTTTGTCTTTGTTATTTGCACTCCATATGCCACAGGTTATTACAACTCATAACTTTCGTGCAACATTACATGACCTCCATATTAGTTGTGTTCTTCTATTATATTATGTTTGTAGGTGATATTTTTGTTTGCGTTTGGTAATGGTTGTTGACCTACAAATTGACACGGATCTTTCCAAATAAGCGTTTGGTGTTTTTGTGTTGCTTTTGTTTATCTATTACTGGATTATTGTTTCTTTTTGTGTTTTCTTTTATTGGTTTTGTTTGTTTGTACCGCTTCGCATTTGTTGTTTTGTGGTTGATTATGACCTCATATCGTTTCGTATCCGATCTTTCTTTGAGCTTCTGTTTTGTGTTATAGTTTTTTTTCTCATGATTTTTGTTTGTGGTTGATTTGTTTGTTTTGATGTTTTGATAAACTCTCGCCGAAAATGTGGTATCCTATTTTTTTTGACACCACCTACCTAGGACGACCGTCTGCGTGACCACCTCTGATGACCCGCTAACATCGAACGCACCGTATAGTTGTGTTGTTTTATGCAATGATCCACGTTTGGTTGTTTTCTGGTTTCCTTGTTTTTTGTGGAATTTTGGTTGGTACGTTTGTGGTTTTTTGTTTTTTTTGCGTTGTTTTGAATGTAAGACCCTACCATTTGTTTGTGTTTTGTTGTTTCGAAAGTACATCCTTTAATCAATACAAAATAGTTTTGTTTAAGTGTGTGGTTCGTTACCTTTGTGTTGTATATGTGACATTGGATATCGCGCCCTAGGTGATTTACCTTTTCTTTACGGTATATCATATTTAGTTTTTTTTGACTCCTTACTAAATCTGACCCCAACCCCACCCGCTATCTCCAACTTTTTTGGATGACCCGCCAGATTGTCTGTTTAATCTTTTAGGTTTTAATTACTTGGTGTATTATTTAGGAGTTAGTGTGGTTGGATGGACAATAGTTTGTTTTTGATTGTGGATTTTTTCTGTTGACTCCCCTCCCCATCCCTCCGAGCAACTATCTGTTTTCGTGTTTGTTATGGAAAGGCATTTTATTTTTTTATTTATTTTTTTTTTTATTTGATTTTTTTTGTTTTGTTATTTAGTAAAATTTACTTGTCTTTATCTTTTTACGTTATGAAATTGGGATTTTTGGTGAACTGGTAGCTGTTTTGATTTACCCAGACTCATTGTAGTCCTAACCAACATCATCTCTCACCAGTTTGAGTTTCTTTGGAAGCTACCCAACGTCCATTTAACCCCACTTTTGTTTTGTTTTTTTCATTTTTGAATTCGCCCCAATCCTCCATGGTTAATTGTGTTCATTTAGGGTTCTTTGGGTTTGTTAGTTGTTGTTACTTGGCGGTATCTGTTTCGAAACTACCTGATGGTCGTGTGTGTGTGTTTTTTTCGTTTTGCGATGTTGTGTTTGAATTGTTTGTTGATGTGTTTTGGTATGAAACACCACACCTCGTTACCCCAAATGTGCGAAGACGGAGTTGTATAAATTGCTTGGATTTTATTGTAGGTTTTTTGTACTATTTTGTTTGTTTTTGTCAATTAATTTGCTTTTTTTTTTTTGAGGGTGTTTGGCGGGGTTTTGCTTCCTTGTGTTCCCTCTTGTTGTTTTGAGACTTGCATTTTATCGTAGTTTCTGTATTGTTTGTTTTTCTTTAGTGTGTTATTTATGTGTATTTTGTGTTTTTTTGTTTTCGAGCTTTATTGTTACCTATTTTTTGTTTGCAATCACACTTCACTACACTTCATATTTCGTCTCTTATGAGGTTTTTGTGAGCTGACGCCCACCCCATGCGCGTTAACACTGACTTCCTACATCGTTTTCTTATCATTGGTTTGCTGGGTTTATGTGATCCCTCACCGACCCCGCACATAAACACGACATCGATGTTTTTTGGTTGATTTGACCATTATTTATGTTTTGTTTAGTTTGTTTATATTATTGGACTTTAGTGAACGCCACCCACTCCCGATGCCCCTCCCCCATTTTGTTAATTTTTATTGAACATTTGTTATTTAAAGTGAATAACGCCTCATCACACTCAACATTATATGTGTTCTTGACTTGAACTTACATACCCCCCCCTATTCCGAATCTGTAAAGGGGTTTTTAATTCGTTTGGATCCCCGTACCCCCACTCCATCGTTGCACACTAACCTAAAGTAGAGACCATTATATTGTTGTACCTATCAGTGTTGGTATAATTGACCCTACAAACCCCCAGATTCTTAGCAGAATTATTATTCTTTACACCCTATACTACAACCATACCGTCGATGTCTCCTAATTATATCCGGATATGTACTTTCAATGAATTTGTTTTTTGAATTCTGTCTACAACTACCTAAAAGGAGTCGTGTGGATTAACCACGCCACATCTTAATCGTCATTCAACAATTGTTTGCCCCGCTCTCCACCCACTCCCATCCACGTCACTACCACTCCTAATGATCCCCAACACCAGTTACATATCAACCACCCTTCCACCTCTCACGCAAAATCTGTGCCATCCCATTTCCAGCCTACCCTCCCCACTCTGTCTCCTTATTCTTGTACTTTATTGAGGTTCTCTGAAGTATCATCACTGCATTTGTTGGGTTTGATCTTCTTTCTTTAGCTTTTGTGTTTTTCTGAGTTGCTTTTTACATCTTTTCTTTGATTTTTTGTGTTTTCCTATGCTTTTTTTTTTGTATTAATTATTGAACCAACCCACTTTAAACCTCCTAGAACATTAAATTCACCTACTATTTTTAGCTAGTCTCGGTTGTTGGTCCGTATTTGTTTCTTTTGGTTGTTTTGGTGTTCTGTGGACTCCCAACCCCACATTCGTCTCTTTCTGTTCGTTGTTTTTTTTTTTTGACTTTTTGTTGATTCTGTGTTTTGATTCCTTTTTGAGCGGTCTCTGGAATTCAACACCTCCCGCATAGACCTATCTCCCCACCAGTTATTGATACTTATTGATGTGCTTGGTTGATTAAACCCCACACCAAGCTAACCGAGTACTGGTTGTCATTTGTGATGAGTTGATTTTGGTCTGTTTCTTGTAATTTTTTTTGTTTTTGAACCGCACCCATCAACGACATAGAACTATTTTGTGTTTTTACTTTTCTTGATTTGTTCTTGGTCGCTGTGAATACGCGTGTTCTACCCTGCGCAGACATACGTTATTGTTTTTGTACCCATATTTGCGAGTATTTCTTTATTGTATCTTATTGTGTGTTTGATTGTTGTGGGAACATCCCATTTGGGTTTGTGTCAATCAAGCCACATCTGACCATGATCCCATTCTAAATCGTGATCTTACTCAGCTTCCATGACACCATTTGTTGTTTGATTGTGTGTATACTAACCAACAGTTATTGTGGTTGGGTACCCGCAAGTATCCAACTAACGATTGTATTTGTTTTTTTTATGTTGTTTGTGACCATTTTGACCTCCAATCTGCTTCAAACCGACAAACATCATAATCCATTTATCCTAAGATCCACATGTATTGGAGGTTGTGACCGCCAACCGTACTACCCTGACGTACCCCCATTTTAGATTCATCTCTCTTGACCCCTCATAATGGTTATTTTTGACCCAACCTCCACCTAGATCCTTTGACTCGAAAAAACCGACTAACCCCATTTTTTGACCCTATGTTCTTTTTGTTATTTATTATTTTTTGTAATGTAGCATTTTTTTTTTTTGGTGTTGATTTTTTTTTTGTTTATGTATGGTACTCGTGTTGTCTGTTTCTTATGTTGTGTATGGTTTTATTTTTTTGTACCCTTCCTGAAACATGTCATGTGAAAATTTTTTGTCTTCTTTCTTATTTATGTATGATTGCGTCGCTGTTTTGGACAATGTGTAGGTGTTGTTATTTTTTGTGCAACCCTACATAACATCGCAATTGAATATCCCTATCAGCCACCCCTTGATTTTGGACCTAAGACGATCTCTCACCCTGTATACATTGTAATGTGGACCATTTTAGTTTATATTTTTTGTGGTGTTTTTTGTGATTTCTTTTTGGATGTTTATTTTTTTATCAGTGTTTAATTGTTTTGTATGTATGTTTTTATTTTGTCTTGACTCCATCCTCATCGCTCCCACCCCAAAGAATTTCTTTTTAAGTCTGTTCGGTTTTGGTTTTCTTTATTTTTATATTAGATCTTTTTGTTTTCTTATTTATTTTTGGAATTTGTGTTTCTTGTTGTGTACCCTGTGACCAATTTATGTTTGGTAGTCTGTTTCGATCTACCGCACAGTACACGATCTTTGTCACCCCATTGGGGGTTATTCTTGTTTCTTGATATCGTATCTACATTGTTTTCTTGTCGTATTCGTTGATAACGCCCCCCACATATCTACCCCCCCTTTCTACATACTCGTTCTTTGAAGTTTTTTTTTTTGTGTCCTCATTTGTTTTGAGCCTTCTTTATACCTGTGATTGTGTTGTGTTGTTGTTGAAACACTTTTGAGCTCGAACATATTCTTGCTTTGATGAAACCCTTGCATCTCAGTTGAATTGATGTGTTTTTGAAACCTCACCTAAAAATCTAATTGATGATACAAATGTGTTTTTTTGGTAGATGTTGCTCCCTGATTGTTGTATTGGTTTTGTGTAGTCGTGGTGTTGACACCATTCGACAACACAATTTGTGTAAGACAAACCACCTCGAAAAACCTCCATTGTTGGTATGAGGTTTGTTTGAGGCTTTAGAAGTTTATTTGGGTCCGACACTTGTTTCCTCGAATGCGTTGTTCGTTTTTTTCTGGATAGTGTTATGTTTTGTAGTTGTTCTGTTATAGTATGCTATGTTTTGTTGTTTTTTGATTTTTGTTTTGTAATCTTTGTCCTAAGCCCACGACGAACTCGCAGAGTATCACCGAACCCATCCCTCAATAGTTCTAGATTTGTTTATTATTTTGTTTGGTTTGATGAGTGGTACCGCTATCAACCGTATAATCTAGATGAGTCTTATTACTTGTGACTTCCCACTTTTTTTGTGTTCGGTATTATATTTGTGGCTCAAATTCATTTTTTGTGTTGTGGATCTCTGTCTTTGTGTGTGATGGTGTTATATTGGTTGTTTTGTTTTTTTTTTTATTCTTGTTTTGTTTTTTTTTGTTTGTTGAACTACAACATTTTTGCTTAATTTGTGTGTGATCCACCCTACATCTCCAATTGTTATCCCCACACCACCCCCTATTGAGTGCTTTTTGTATGGATGATTTTTTTGATTATAAATGTAATTTTGTTGTTGTGGTACATGGAATGTCTTCTTTTCTGTTTTATTTTGTTTTTATTTTGATCTACACAAGCATGGACCATTTCTTATGTTGGAGATAATTGACACATTTTATATCGTTGTTGGATTTAGCGTTAGTTCAGTTTTTATGTTTTTTTTATTTAATGTTGTTATTTCGTCCAGTAAAGCGTTCCTATTATGTGCTTACGAATGTTCTTTTTTTGTGGTCTAGTTGTATTTGGGTTGTGGTGTTTTTGGGAGACATACTACTATATTATTGGGTGTCGTGGAGAAATTGATTAAAAAGTGGGGTTAAATAGGTGCTTATTCCTAACTGCATAAACAAGCAATTGGGTTACAACAATGTGTGTGTCTGTGTGACACCTCTCTTCAGGGGTACTATATTTCCACACCTCACATCACATCCCCATCTCCCCCATCTACCACACCAACATCATAGACTAACATCCCATTCATCTCCCTAAGGCTCACAAACTTTATGATTTTGATACCTAATAAAGCTGTAGCTATCTGTGTTGGTTTTGTTTTTTTTATATCTGTTGACCTCACTCCTCCATTTTATTGTTTTTATTGACTAACCCAAACACCGTCACTGGTGTTTTTCTCCGAAGACAGGTATTCTTTATCGTTATCTTTATTGTGATCTTGGACTCCTGCCCCACTTCATCTCTATGTGATCTCTATCAAGCTATGTCTGATCTCTACCGACCATTTAAGTTAACCCCTCCTCCTGCATATGGCACTAACTCCGAAAGCCTACCCTCATCTAGTTTTGACAGCATACGAACTTTTTCTGTATTTCGTGTTTGTGTTGATTGGTTTGTTTTTGTTTATGGCTGTTTTTGGTTGTGTTGACGACACAGAAGCTTAGCGCTTCACCACCCCCTGAAACCATCCTTTGTTTTTTTTGTTGTTGTTGGTTGTCTTTCTTTATTTATGTTTATGTTATGTTTTTGTTATTGTGATGTTCTTGGTTATTTTTTTTGTTTGTTTATAGTTTTTAATGTGTTTAATTTTTTTTTTTTGCTATTTTTTTAGATGTTTTGAAGTGTTTTTGTTTTTTCTGAGACAGAATCCTATTGAACTAACTATTTCCTCCACACATCCTATCCTGTATCCAGTTTCTAACACCCAATGCTTATTTATTGACAAAATTTTTTGTCCTAAGTGCAGTTTTTTGTTTTTGTTGATTTGTTTTAGTTATTGACACCTCCCTCCCTGGGGAACCTCATTACACTACCTATGCCATGTTATTTTCATTAAGCTTTTTTAATTTGTTGTTGTTTCATAGTGTTGTTTTTTGGTTTTGTATGAGTTTGGTTGTTTGTTTGTTTGTAAGGGTTGCTTTTTTTTGCTTTTTGTTTTTTCTATGTTATGCTTTTTTTTTTTTTATCTGAGCAGTGTCTATTTAGTGTGTTTTGGTTTGATGTTTGAGTTTGTTTTTCTTTCTTGTTTAATTTTTATGTTATTGTGTTGAACATTTGTGTAGTTTTTATTGTTTTGGACACTGCTTTGTACTATCATTTTTTGTGTTTTTGTTTTGTTGTTTGACAACCATCCCCACCATCCCCCCCTCATTCCCCCTCTATGCATTTATGGGTTTTCGTGTGGATATTTGTTGTGGGTTTGTTGTTGGATGTGTGGGTTTTTTTTTGGTTTGTAGTACCGTCGACCCGTTAAAACTTATAGGGCCCGTCGCCTCTCGAGTGGGTTATACTATTTTGTACTGAAATTTGTTTTTTTTTGTATGATCAACTTTAATCTCCTTTCACTATCCCGTGAATTCTTGGGTCTTTTTAGTGGTTTGACTAACGCTCTCCACGTGTTAATTGTGGATACTTATAGACATAGCAATAAGTTCTACCGCACTTATCAATCTTATGTTGGTATTGAAATTGACTAGAATACTTTGACTGCATTTTGTTTGTTGTGGTTAGTGAACTTTTAGTTTGATTCTGATTTTTTTTTTTGTTTTTTCTTGTTTTCTTTGCTTTCTTGTTATTTCTGCGCACCCTCCTACGACGAGTCCTCATACAGCACGTACTCAACTTTTTATGTTTTTCTTTTTTGAGCACCAATGTAGCGTCATTTGTTATGTGTTTGTCTGGTACCACGGCCCAATATTGAGTTCCAAAACACAAATTTGTGAGTCACCGGCACCACTTCTGTGGATGGTTGTATTTTGAAACACCCCACGCTCGTGCATGTAAAATATTGTGAGTGTACCTATTTCTGTTTTTATTTTTGATTGACCATCGCTAACAGATACACCTCGCGGCGACCTTCCCACATGATACGCTGTTTTGTTTTTCTGTATTTTGTATTGTGTGAACTTCCCTTAGTTTCCGCGGTTTGGTCCATCCTTTGTTAGGTTTGAATTGTTCGCATATTCAGGCCACAATTGGAATGTTTTGGGTTGTTGCTTTTTACTTATCGATTCAGTTTACGATTTTGTTTGTTTCTGTAAATACCCTGATTAATAACTGTTGTTTTGTTTTTCTCTTAGCTCTGTTATCGATCTTGATATGTATTGCATGACCACTCGCCAACCACCTGGTAATATTGTTGTTGTGATATATTTTGTGGTTGTGGTACCTGTTTTTGTATTTGATTGTGTGTTTTTGTTTTTTTTGGTTGTTATGTTGGTGTGGTTTTTTTTTGTTTGTTTACTGTTGTTTTGATTTGGCACATATACTACTTATGTTGTTTGATTTGTGTGTTGGGACGTTCATTTTTTTTCTTTTTGTTTTTGAAATACCCCACATTAAATTCGGTATGTGGTTCTGATATATAGTTTTTTTCTTTCGTGACTGCATTAACTAGCGTTTGTATTATTGTTTATTAGTTATTCGTTTGGTGACCACACCACATGTTTTGTTTGGTTTGTGTTTTCGCTTTTGATATCTTTTTTAATATTTTTTGTTTATTATTGTTTTTGTTTTATTTCTTGTGTTGTTTGGTAGTGTTGTTTTCTTTGGTTTTTGTTATTGTATGACCCCACAGTCGGTCATTTTGTTTGTTGTTTGGTATTGGTTAGTTAATTCGCGATTCTCTTTTCTTTAGTTTGGTTTTTTTGTTGTATTGTGAACCACAATCAACCACCCCCCCCGGTTGTGACTATCATCCCCATTATCTTTTGTGGTTGTGTGTTTTTTCTAATATTTTGTTTTTTATTTTTCGTGATTTGAAAACACTTAACAATAATCTTTTTTGGGGAGTTAAGTGTTTTTGTGTCTTTTGCGTTTTATTTTTTTTTTGGAATCTTCCTCTATGCACAACCGCCAAAAAAGCAAAATTTTTGTTTTTCGGAACTTATTGTCGACCCCAAGGCTCACTGCCCACCAATTTGTACCCTTAGTTATAAAACAATCATCATGTTGTTTATTTTGATCTGTCCTCGTTTATGTCTTTGGTACAGACTCCAGCCAACCCCCCCATTGGTGATACTACACTAAAAATGTGGGATTTGCTTTTATGTGTTGTGCTGTTACATAGCTGTATTTTTTGTGTTTCTTGTATTATCCCGCTTTATTTGTGTGGTTGGGTGGGTTTGAGATTGTCCTTTATGTATTGTTGTGTTCTTTTGTGAGATTTTTGTGAGTGTGCGACATTGGAAATATTCTCTTTTTTGTTTTTGAGAAGTACAAATTGCTCTTTTTAGGTTTTTTTTACTAGCTCGTGTGAATTTGTGTTATTTTCTATACTGAGTGTGTTTCGTATTATGGTGCTCTGTTTTTAATTTGTTCTGGTTGTTTTTTGTTGTTGGAGTTTTGGTTGTTATTTGAACCATTTATTTTTAGGTGGTCTTGGATGTTTCTTTTTGTGCTGATCCCCACTATGTTAGTTTTCTAGCCTTGTTGGTTGTTGTACACTTCCCTACACAAACCGAACCACCCGCCCCTCAAATTATTGCAGCATTTGTTACCATTGTCTCAATGTTTATTTTTTTTTGTATGTTTGCGATATGTTTAATGTTGATGATGTGTGATGATATTGTGTTGAGATTTTTTTTTTGTGACCCTACGATTGGCCTCTCATGGTTCTTTGTGGGACCCCCTCCATTGTGTGTGTCCTGTGATTGTTTTATGCGTGTGTTTTTTTTTTTCTTTGTGTTTTTGTTTGTCCTTTTTCTTTGTCGTTATTTGGACTTTTTTACTCAAGATACCAAAATTCTCACCCATAAATCTCTAACACTCACGCCACCCCCACGTTGTGATTTTTCCTTGATTTTCGATTTTATTTGATTTTTGTTTTTTTTATTGAACGTTGTTTTGTCTGTTCTTTTATGAGCATGTATTTGTGATTTTTGTGGATATCTGCCCGTGCTTCGCTCATCCAAAACTCATTTCACCTGACTCAACCCCATGACAGGTTTTGTTGTTTTTTTTGTTGACCACCTAGCCTACAGTTGTACCTCCAATCCCATTGTTTATTGCTGTTTTTTTTTGGATACAATTTTGTTGTTTTAAGTTCGTGTTAGAAGTAGTTTTTTTTTAAGTTTTTGTGTGATTTGGTGTTGTGTGTTTTTTTTTTTTGGTTGTTGGATTTCTACATAGCCATCTATCACTTTATTACCTATTATGTGTTTTTTGTGTTGCGTATTTTAATTGTACTTTTTTATGTGTTGTTCTGTTGGTTGTTAATTTTTTGTTATTTGTTTGTATTTTTTTCATTTGGTGCTTGCCCGTGTTTTATTTTTCTTTTGTTGGTTTTTGTTGGTACTACACCCCCTGATTTTTTTGTTTTTTTGTTCGTTAATTTTATTTGTTTGCTGGTTGATCTCTACCCCATACCATTTGCTGTTTTATTGTTCTCTGACCCCCCACACTACTTGTTTTGCACGTGTATGTTTATCTTGTTTGTTTATCTGTTTTTGTTTGTTTGATTTTGACTTAACACTACATCTAACACATACTTGACAGCTCACCCCCCTAACAATCGATCCTAACTCGACTGTTTTTGATGGAGCAGTGTTTTTTGGACCAATCGTCATCACACTTTATTAAGTTAGTATCTAGCCCCACCTACAATATGTTGCTTATTGTTGTATTAGTTGTATGTTTTGACACCCGTTAAGCTCTATTTAATGTGAGAACCCTATAATCGCCCCCACTTTTTTTTTTTTAAATTTTCTTTTTCATTTTGGTTAAGTTTTGTTGGTTCGTTCGTTTTTATTATGGACCTCCATTGATTTGTTTTCTGTTGTAGGCGGTGTTTGATTGTGGTGAGAAAAACACCATGAAGTCTGAAATCCTGCATATGGTAGCATTAGGACAACATAGACCCTCTACCTCCTTCTGATGTTAAAGAGTTCTTTTTTTGGAGAATGCGACCAGAGTAACTCTAAGATTTGTTTTTTGACTTTTGGGGTTATATTGGGTATAGGTTGTTTGATTTGTTGACCGCCTCACCACAAGTTTCGTTATTGTTGGAGAGCCTATCAACCTATACTTTTGTGGATCTCTCAGACAACCTTACACGCCATATATGGTTGAAACATATGTTTTTGAGTTTTGACTTAAAACCCCCCACACTGGAGTCATATTTTATGTGTTTGTGTGGCGGTTTCTTGTTGTTGTGTATTAGCATTCTGTGTTGTTGTTTTTAGTGTTTTTTGTTTGGTGTGTTTTCTGTTTGTTGTGGTACCATCTAGCTTTTTTTTTTTTGTTTTTATTTTTGGTATGGATGTGATATTTTTTTTTTGTTATTCGTGTTGTTGTTGTTTCAAGTGGTATTTTTGATTGTTTTCTGGTTTTTCTGGTATTGGCATGTGCTGTTGTATATGTATTTAGTTTGTTTTTTTGTTTTCGTTGTTTGCGGATCTTTATATTTTTTGTTGGTTTGTGTGTGTTCTTTTTTTTTTGCTGGGTATTTGAATTTTTTGTGTGTTTCATTTTTATTTTTAGTTGTTGTGTTTGTTTGTTTGTATTGTTATTTGTGTTCTTGATTGTTGAGGTGGTTTTTATTTGGAAGTTTGTTAATTTCTAGACTCTCTCCATATACATTCTTTTTTTCTTTTTTAGTTGTTGGGGGTTGAAGCTTCTTTTTGTGTTTTCGTGTTTTTTTCTTTGGAAAACACTCTCTTTTTTTATTTTTGGGTTGGTGACTATTTTGTCTCTTGCTTAGGCCCTAACTACAGATTTGTGAACCCATGTCAGTAGTCCCCTTTCATATTGTTCATAATGGCACACCCTTGATCCTCATTTTAAAAGTGGAACGCATTGTATCTACGCACATATCTTACAACTTTTTGATATCGACACATACTTTCTACACTACAACCCGTGCTCTTTCCATAATAATATGTATTAGTTGCGTTTGTTTTTTTTTTTTCTGTTGGTTTTGGTGTATTGTTAGATTGTGATCAACTCCCATATTTTTGTTTTTTGTTGACACCCCATCACACCCCTATTGTTATTTGTTTTTTGACCCCATTATTTACGTAGTGGTATGTTTTTTTTTTGATAGTAACTACGCCTCCCTCTACCTCAGAATCAGTATTTAACGTTATTTACCCTTTTAATGATACGCGCTTACCAGACACATTTTATTTTAGTATGTTTGTATTAGTTATTTTTTTAATGTGTTTTTATTTTGTTTGATTTTGTCAGGTTTGTTTGTGTAATACCCGCATTTTACGTTTTTGTTTGTTCCTTTTGTTTGCCTTGTTTTGACACTTAAGGGATTCTGTGAGTGCCCTATTTAAGTGCTCTTAGAGCTGAGATCTGGATGTAATAAATCAATAAGATCCATTGTTTGTTGTTATAGTGTATTTTGTGGTGTGGTTACCGATGTCTAAATCAAACCAATGACACTGCACATGGAACCTATCACATTAGTACATCACATTACTTCATCAAAACTGCATGGACGCTGCCCACGAACTCAGCCCACATGCCCCGGAACCCTGGCCAACCATGCCCCAATCCCACCCACCACCCTACACAACCCATATCGTTCCAGCACTCCTCATCACAGAACTGCCCCACCACACTCCTCACCCATCCCCAACCAACAAATCTACTATGACATCCATTCTACCAAAACACACTTCCTGACCTTCCTCGCCCCCCACTACCGACCCACACACCCCTCACAATTTTGTTTTTTTTTTTTAGTGAAGTTTGTTATTGCTGACTCCCGTACATAGTAGTACTTCTTACTTTTTAGAGTTGCATATGTTGTTGTGATTTTGTTTCTCTTTTTGATTAGTTGGTTTTTGATTTTTGTTGTTTTTGGGTTTGACAATTTTCTTCTATGATTTTTCTATTTGTGCTTTTTTGTTTAGTTTTGGTTTATTGTATCTTATTATGGTTTTTTGTTTTCACGTATTTCATGTTTGCGACATTCTTGACCTGTTGATTTTGTATTTGTTGATGTTGATTTTGACACCTCCTCCTGCAAGGGGCCCGTCCCCCCTCTCTTGTTTTTGTTTTGTTATTAGACCACTAGTGCGGTTTTAATACTGGTTTCATGTTGTGTTGAGTGGTTTTTGTTATTGTATGGTGTCAGCCTCCCTTCATTAGTCCTCTACCAACAAATGTTATTTTTTGACGACATCCGTTTAATACTCAACCTCATTCACCACTAATTTTTTCTGTACGTCACCCTAATACATTCCCCCCAATTGTGTACTCACCCCTCATTGTCCTGTTGAGGACTTGACAGATGCGATGTTGTTTTGTGTTTTCGTTGTGATCTGTTTTCGTTGGACATTGTTTTTGTTTTGTCTGTTTTGTGTTTATTTCTTTGTTTTTTTTGTTTTGTGTCTTGTTTTCGTTTTTGTCCCTTTCAAGTTTAATCGATGCCTCTAGATATTTTAAGTAGCCTTCCTTGCTAAACATTGTGATCTGTTTTTTGTACACCAACCCCCTGCTTCATTGTTTGTGACTTTGGTTTTTATTTATTGGACCCGATGGTTTCTTTGTTGTGTGATAATTAAATCTATCTTGGACATTGTGTTGGGTTTCTATTTTTGTGTGTTATTGTTTGACAGCCCAGTACCATGTATTTTGTTTGTTTGTTGTGGTATTGATTGTTTTTGTTTGGTCCCATATTCCCTCTTTCCGTGTTTGATTTCACTCCCACCCACTACTCCCAAATCATTGGGGCTGTGTTTGTGTATGGGGTTGAGGTTTTTTCTTTTTGGGTAATTTAATAACGAAGATAAATTACTTCCTCCGCATACCATAATAATTGTTTTATTTTTAGTTTTCTGGTGTGTTGGGAGTCTTGTATCTCTTACTAAGTATTGCGAGTACTTAAAGCCATCTGTGTTTCCCCTTCCATCCGCAAAATTCCTTTTGTTTTTGTTTTATGGACACACAATCGTGCTATTCTCTATTAATAAGTAATCCGACGGTATGTATCTTAGTTTTGGTTTCTTGGTCAAAAATTCCATATAGGTGATGTTTTTTTTTTTTTTTGTGTGGTAATTTTTCGTGTTGACCAAAGTATTGTTTTGTTTTGATATGTTTATTGTCTGTGTCTAATGGTTGTTAATTCCTATTTGTTGTTTGTTTTTATTTTGGTTGAATTTTTGTTTTGTTTTTTGGTCTGGATATTTTTTATGTGATAATTGTTTGTGTGTTTGTGTTTGTCTTATTTTATGGTACTGTTCGAACTTATCATAGTGTCGGTAGTGTGCTGTGGTTTCTTTTTATGCCTTTTGTTTGGGTTATTTTTGTTGTTTTGTTGGTCAAAAACTTTCTTAGTGAACTTTTTTTGTCTCTTTTTGGTTTGGATGTTAGACCCATCGATAGTTGTTTTTTTTTCTTTTTTGTTTGCTTTGACTGTCACATGTTAGACTTTTTTTTTATTTGTATCTCTTGTTGTGTTTTTTGGTTGTAGCTGGGTGTATCGTTTTTTTATTTGTAGCTCTCGGGAAATGTTTCGAATGGAGAATTTTTGATGGCCTTTGGTTTGATTTTTGTACATGCATTCTGTGTTTTTAGTATCCTATACCAAATTGTTTTGTTCTCAAACTGAAACTTAATCTCATTCATCGAAACATGTGGTTGCGTTGGTGTTCTGCTTTGTTTAGTGTGGGTCTTTGATTTGAATTTGTTCTTTTCTGTGTTTTTGAGATGTGTTTTTTTGAGAGTTGTTTATTTTGACCCCACCACCTGACCACCTGTCAACACCTTACCCATTTTATTTATTTTTTTTTTTTTTGTCTTTTTGTTTTTGATTCTGTGTTTATTTAGTTTGTTTGCTGTTTTTGGTATTTGATAATTTAGTTATTTTTGGTCTGTTTACTCTACGGCTACCTGCCGTAAGTTCAATTGATTGTTTGTGGTTTGTTGTTTTTTTTTTTTTTTTTTGTTGCTATTTTTATGTGTTTTGGTTTGAAAACTCCCGGTTGTGCTTAGACTTTTTTTTCATTCACCAACAACCAACCCTCAAGCAAATTTTGTTTATCTTTTCATTTGGTGTGTTTTCTTTTCTGTATATTTGTTTTTTTGTCATGTTGTTGGTTAAGTTGGTATTTTCTTGGTTTTTTGTGGATGCAGAAGTTTTATTTGTTGTTTTGTTAATTCTTCTGCCTGTGATTTTCTAATATGGTTTTATTGTTTTGGTTTACTGTTTATAGTTGTGTTCGTTGTTTTTTCTGAAAACCTCCAAACTCCTTCCTACTGTCTCTTGTGTATCTGGTCTTGTGTTTTATTCAGTGTTTGAGTGCGAGAGGTCTCATCGAGTTGTCGAGACCCCTTATTAGTATGTGGGTTTTTTGTTGCTTTTGTAGACCGGTAGAGTATGTTTTCTGCATTATGTGGTCGTGTGTTGTGCTTTATTGTGGATATGTTGGACCTTCGAGAGCCCGTTTCTAACTCGGGTTGTGTTTGTCGTTGTCTCTCCACGGGGGGTTAGTTGCATCAATTAAACGCCGCACTCCTTTTGTTTTATACGTATTAGCATACTAATTTGAAGGAATTATCCGTACACGAGGAGGGCCCTTATCAGTCAGTATCCAGTTAGTTAGGTTTATTGATGATCTGTTGTGTTGTTTTTCTTTTTTTGTATGTGGTGTTTTTGTGGATCAATTTTTGTTTTCTTCTCTGAGTTTTTTGTTTTTTTTTTGTTTTGTTTTTGATGGTTTCGGATAGGTAGTGTAATATTTTCGTTGTGTTTTCATCGGTACTCCTCTTTGAAACATTTTTGTATGTTACGTATGGGTTACTTGTTGGCTTCTTAGTAATTTGTTTTGTTTTGGGGTTGGGACCAAATCGTAGGAATGGTGATCATTTTTTTCTTTTGTATGTTATTTATTTGGGTGTTTGTTTTTTGGACATCAAACACCATTTACTTGGTTTTTCGTTTGACATCTCCACTATAATCATCATCATTGTGTTTGTTTAGTTGTTTGATACACCATCCGTCAACAAGCTTATTTTGCTTCGTGTTTTGACTCACCACAACGCCGAATTCTGTTTTCGGTCGTAATCAAGTCTCGCAAGTATTCACTCCACTCCCTTGATTATTTTACTTTATTCTTTGGTTTATATATATTTCTCTGTTTGTGTTGGATTTTTTTTTTTTTGTCGTTGGCGATTACTTTATTTATTATCCGTAGCTGGTTAACAATTTTAATGTTTGCATCTTTAATCTTTTTTGGACCAGCACCAGTATTAGGTTTTGGTTTGTGAAACTCGAACCCACTCGCAAGTTATTGTTGTATTTGTACTGTTTTGTGTTGAGACGCGATCCAATTATTGTTCTTATTTTGAATTCTTTTGTGTTCTCGTTGTATTTTGTTGAGGTCCAGAGCAATCTTCTGGCATGCTCCTTGTGGACTGCATATCAATACTACACCTCACTATTTTGGGCTATTGTTTGTTTAGTGTACCATTACATCCGGAAGACTCCCGTAAAATTTTGTCAGGAATCCCCAGTTTTAGTAGTATTGTTGAGATTTGTGATATGTTTTCGTGTTCAGAGAAACCCCTCACTTTTCCTTGAATGATTTGGTAGGAAGATTCGTTGTCTTTTTTTTTTTTGTCGGTGTGGTCATTTAGGGTGTTTTTTTTCTTGGTATTGTTAGGATCTCACCCGCGTAACACATAACTCCATCTTCATTTTGGGATAGGGGTTTCATGGTACTACTTCCTCCATGACCAGTGGTGTGTGACCCGCCGTATGTTTTTTGGAACAATTGGTTCGTTTTGGTTGTGTTTTATCGTTTTTTTGCCTCATTGTGTGAAGTGTTGTGTGGTTTTTTTGTGGTATGGATATGTTTTATGTTGTGACGCCCATTATGATATTCCCCCACTCACAAACCTATTCTTCCTTGGTGTTGTTATTGTTTGTTTTTGTCTTCGTCTTTCATGTGTTTGTCTATGTGTGGTTTTTGTAGACGTAACGATCATTTTAGTGTGTTTATTGTGTTAGTAGTATTTATGGTTTGTTGATTTGTAGTGATGTCTGTTTTGAGTTGCTTCTGAGTAAACATATTGTTGTATTTTGGCTTTTTGTTTCTTTTGTATGGACGTGTGATTAGATTTTGTTTTCCTGTTATGGTTTTGTTGGGGATTTTGGTCTAGCTCCCTGAGAGTAAGCTGCCACCTTGTATTTTTGCCTTACAATTGATACCCACAGCCCCTCCCCAAGTGTGAACGTGATAGATGTGGCATACATCCCGCATTGTAAATGTTTTGTTAGACGCCCAGGAATTACTATGATCCGACTAATATTTTCGTTCTTGTTGTGTCTTTTTTGTGTTTTTTGTATTTTTGCTTATGTATTTGTTTGGACATGCTGATTTTTTTATGTGAGAGTCTCCATAAAGATGTAACAGTGATACTCTTCCCACTCATCCTCATGTTTTTATTTTGTGTATGTTCTTTTATTTATTTTTTGTTTTTGTAATGTAGACATACACATTTTTCCCGAGCGAACGGACCCACCAATCCCATACAATCAATTAGATTTTTTTTGATTAATTGTTGTTTTTCTTTTGTTGTGTTTTGTTTTATGGGTTTATCGATGTGCTAATGGTTTTTTTTTGTTTGTTTGTGGTTGTTGTCTGGTGTGTGGAACACCCACATTTTATGACCATGATTACGTTGTGCTTCGTCTATTAGTGATGTTTGGAGACATTTTTGTTAGGGGGTTTTTGGATCGTGCGAGTGATTACCAGCCTCTCCACCCTTCTCATGGACTCACAAAATACTAACTCCCCCTCACCTTACTCTCTCTTTGGGTTCTGTTTGATGGACTCCAAACCGCATGTGTTGGTCTTGGTTTTTGTGTTTTTTGTTTTTTTTGGGTTCTTTTATATTATTTTTATGAGTTTTTTTGTGTTTTGTAGTTGTGGTTGTCCGCCTCGCCTAACCGCACCCCTTAGCATCACTTTTAGAACGGCTCTCACATGGTTTAGTTTTGGGGCCACCCTTGCGTTATCGGCGACTTTTTGACTAGTCTGTCATTACCAATAGTTGTTTTTAGTTTTTAGTTTTTCTGGATGTTTTTGGTCTTCAGGAAAAACACAGAAAAAGACTCACCCCCCTTAGTTTCGTTCTTGTAGGGTAGTGCGGTTGTTGGTATAGAAAAATTTTTTTTGTGTGTTTGACTATTTGAGCGTGGTTTTTGTTTTGTGTTATTTAATATGGTTGTCGTTTTGTATTTGAAAGCATTCCCCCAATCTTTGATTTGTCTGTATATAGGGTTGATGAATTTGTAGTTCTTTTCTTTGTTTGTTTTGTTTTTTTTTGTGTTATTTTTGACCTGCATCTTGGCGGTTTGAGACCCGACCTCCCCCTCTCCTAAAAATCACCAAATACACCACTCAGATCTAAAAATGACACATTACAAACGGATTTTTTGTTTTGGTTATTGATTGTTGTACATGTTTATTGTTTATGTGACTCTGTTTGAGTATATCCGGCGAAGTCTTATTGCACCTGCCAAACAAATTATGTTTGTTTGAAAATGTTGGTTCATCATGTTTGGAGTGTAGTTTGTGGGAACCGCAAAAAAAGAAGCGTTTAGCTATCTTGCTACTCTAAATTTTGTAGATTTTTTTGATTTTATTCTGTGTAGGGTTATAGTGTTTGCTTTGTTGTGTTTTCTTTTATGTTTTTTTGGTTTTTGTTACTTGTTTTTGGTCTTTTGATCCGTCCCATCAGTCTTTTAGTTTTTGTATGTCTTTTTTTGTTTAGTGACCCCAATATGTCGTTTCTTGTTTTATTTTGTTGGAACGGCCATGGGACCTCCCCTCGTATTGGTTTCATGTTGAGGTTTTTATGTATTGTTTATATTGTTTGTCTTTTTTGTTTTGTTGTGCTTTTGGGACTCCCCCAATCGTCGTCCATGACCCACGCTCAACTTACATTTTATTTTCTTTTGTTATTTTTTGTTTATTTTTGGTTAACTTCACCGCATGTGCTGACTGATTTGTTTGTTTTGTGTTGGTCTGTCGTTTTTTTGTCGTGTTAGTCTTTATTATGTTTTTTAGGGTGCTTCTGTGTTGTTTTTTTTAGCTGTACCACAATTGGGTTGGGTTGTGTATGGGTATGGTTGGTTATTGTTTTTTCTTACCGACTCTGTTTATATTGCTTTTGCACCTCATGTTTTTACTTTGTGGACACTTCCCCATGTCACCCATACCCCTCTTCTTATTTTAGTCCCCTTACACATGAATTGTTTGGTTGATTTTGAGCCTTCCACGAGTTTTCTGTTTTTTGTGTTTTTGTTGAATGAGTTTTCTTTGTTTTTTTTTGGTACTTCAAGTTCCCCTTCATAATTTTTTTTTTTTTTAATTGTTAGTTTTGAATTTCTGTACTAAGTCTACAGTATTACTAGAGACCTTTTTTTTATTGGTATGTGTTTTTTTTGGTTTTTGCTTGTGTTTTTTGTATTTTGGTTTTTCGAACTCCCGGCCTGGTCTACTGGTGATACTGATTTCTATGAAGACCACCTCGCCTACCCCTAACTCTTCTTTTTGTTTCGTGATAAGTCCTTTTCCTTCGTTGGTTTTGTGTTTTTGTTTTTGTTGATGTCCGTGTTATCACTCCCAAAAACTTCACCCATATGTTTGTGTTATTGTGTGTTTATGTGATTGACTCAAGATCACTTATATCACATAACCCACTGAGTCGTCCCAACATCTGGATACCCCTTGGTGGTTGGTGATATACCAAGGGATGTTGGGTCTTTGATCTTATAGGATAATTTTTTTTGTTTTGATGTTTTGAACAAAACAATTAATAATTAACGCTCAACCCCTCTATGTATGAACCTATCGCGGGCTTATGTCCATCGCAACGAACACTCTCTAGCCTTCACCCCCAATTCATTAGTTCTTGTATTGACTCCTCCCGACTCATCTACGTCGTCAAGATTGGTGTTCCACCCTAACTACTTTAGTGGGTTGTTATTGACTTTGTGCTCCCACAAACGCATGAAGGATAGTTAATTTGAAAACTTCACGGTCCTCACATTGAACATAGTGGTTGTTTATTCTGTTTGTGGGCCCACCATTATTCCACTTTTTTTCTTTTGGGGATTGTTTGAAACCAGAACTCTTAAACAGATTTCCCAAGCTCTTCTACGTATTGAGAATTGGTTAATCTTAAAATCTAGCGTCTCCGTAGTGAAATTCTCTAATATCCAAAAAGTCGCAACATTTTTTTGTATGTGGTTTGTGACTAAAGATTGTTGTATGATCTTTTAGGTGTTTTTTTTGTGTGTGGTGTCTTCAATTTTGTATATCTGTGTGGTTTTTTCGAACTCTCCTCAGTGTACATCACCGACACTCTGCCCAATGTTTTGTTTTGCTTGTAACAACCAGTTTTTTTTGCTGTTCTGGTGAACTGCGCAAGGTATGGACAACACCCCCTGCCTGAATCCTTAGTTTAATTTTTTTTTGTGGTGTTTTTGTTTGAATTTGGATCTGGTTTGACGACCGACCACATCCCAAAATTGTGATGTTTGCAAATTAGATCTAAGCCCAGCCTCCCCCCTGTCATACATAATAATTTGTTATTTTGCGACATCCCTTGACCCCTTCTGCTGTTTGTTGGTGAACGTAACGCCCTGTCCAACATATTTTTTTTTCTGAACCATTATACATGCTTTAGGATTTATTGTGTGTATTTTTTGTTAGTAGTTTTGTTTATAGTTGTTGGTTATGTTTTGGTTGATATTGTTTTGTTATTGGTGGATTTTTTAGGGAGGTCTCTTGTTGGTGTGGATTTCTGTGTTGCTTTTGACAGGTTTGAACTTTTGGTGATGTTATGTATTGCTTAGTGACTTCAAAGATCGATGTGGGGTTCTAATGTGTGGGAGTAGATTTTTGTTGGTGTTGTTCCTGATTAGATCATAAAACAAAACCCATTATAATGTAGCGTGGTATCAACCTATGAAACACCCCCACTGCAGTGTTACACAATCATGTTTTTTTTTTGGTGTTGTATCGTTGTTTTTCTGTGTTCTTGTTCGTGAAACATGACCCCCCCGAAGACTTACTCCCCCCCCTGACCTATTCCTCGCTCAAAATAATCTGTTTGTTTTTGTTTGTTTTTTTTTTTGAACGCCCCAACCCACACTTCGAACAGCGAGTGACACGGAGATTTATTATTGGATTTGTATTGTTTTTTTCGTTTTTTGGAATACATTTTGTTTTTGTACCCCAGTGTTGAAAATTGGTTTTGATGATTTTGTTTTTATTTGATATTTGCACACCCCTCCCGACATGAACGTTTAAACCCGATAGACCTTGTAACCTCATTTTGGGTTAATGGACACATGCTCGTTATCCTCCCAATAATGACATTGTTTTGTTTATGTTTTTTTATTGTTTTGGTTGAGAATTCTTGTTTTTTTTGTTTTATATTTCTCTTTGATTAGCGAGCCCATTATTTTGTTACCCCCAACGCAATGTTTTTATTTTTTTGTGATGTGACCCACCCTCGGTCCAAAACCCGAATAACCAAGACTTAGCATACCAATTATAGCTGGTTTAAATACCCCACAATACCCCTCATTTTTGTTTTTTATGTTTTGTTCTGTTTTGGAGTTTTTTTGGTATTTTGTTGTGTGGTTTGTGTTTTCTGTGGTTTTTTTTCTTTTGGTCATTTTCTTATTTTTTGTCTCTTCATCTTGCGTTCTCTTTGTTGATTTCGTTCTATATTGTTGGAACCCTATGCAACACCCTATGTGTTGGTATTTGGACGAATACAACCCCAACACTATCACGCAATACACATAACAACAAAATACCTCATTTTGATCATCTCTAGGCCCCTTTTTTGTTGGAACCCTATATTGATTTTTTCTGTATGTGCGTTAATTTTGTACGATTTAATGGTATTTTTTTATGAATTTTGGACCACTCAGAATTGTGTAGATACTTCCTTCTTTGTTTTTTGTTTGTTTACGTTTTCACGAGCGTATTTTTTTTGTTGTTGTTTTTGTGACCCATTTCTTTAGATGTGGTGGGTGACCACCACCCCTAGACAAACCCCATCACCCGCCAGCAAAGACACACGAAACACCGCTTGTTTTGGTGACCCTATAGTGTGTGTTTGTGTTTTGTAAATTTTCAGTTGTTGTTTTTTTGGACGAATCACCTCTGCACCAATCATGGTTAATTAGTTTGTGTTTTGTTGTGTATTGTTGATTTTTTGATGTCCAATATTTTGTATTTTCTTTTGTGACTCAAGCGCCGGACATTCTTTTTGTCGATGCAGTGGGTTGCTCGTTTTCTGTGTTTTTTAATTATTTGATTATGTTGATCATTTTGTTTTTGGTTTCGAGCACTCTTCCCATGAGAATGAACCACCCCTTAGGACTCCCCTACTATCCTGCGCCTATTTGTTTGTGCACATTTTTGCTTTAGTCGGTGTTTTGTTGTTCATCTTTTTGACACCATATTTTAGGTGCTTACGTATGTTTTTTTTTTTTGTTCTTGTTCTGACTTTCACACCCCCATGTTCGCACTAAACGTAAGAGTATACACCATTTTTTTTGCATTCTTGTGTTTTTTTATTCTTTTTATAGTGTGTTTTGTTTTTTGTTGACCACCACATACATACCATTTCCCCATTTTGAGCCATTGTTAGACCCCAAGGAGTCTAGATCTCTTTTTTTTTTTTATTTTTATTTTATTTTTTTTGGTAGCGTTTGTTTTTTTTGTTTTTTGTGTTTTGTGGACACCCATAGTTAATTGGTTTTGTGCACGTTGATGTTTTTTTTTTTTAATTATCTATTTATGTATTTCTCTGGTCTGTTTTGTGTTTAGAGAGTTGTCTTTTGCTTTTGTGTATATGACTTGGTTTTATGTTTGTTTGTTTGTTGACCGCGTCCCTAAGTTAGGTGATCCTGTCTACTTTTCTTGTGTTTTTTGTTTTTGTGTGGTAATCCACACCCCAACGGCCCACACTCCCAAACACACTGTGTTGGAAATGACACTTCCTCGATTACATGTTCTCTACTAGATTACCCACCAGTGAAATAACTCCAGCTTCTCTTTACAACAGCTCCCCCCCGGAATGATTAGATTATTTGTTGTTTTTGTTTGTTGGTTTTTTGTTTGTGTTGTTATTGTTTTTGTGTGCGTGAACGCTTTGGTTATGTTTTTGTTGATCTTTTTTATTTCGTGGTGTTGTTTTTATGGTTTGGTTTTCTTTGTTTATTTTGTCTTATTGTCTTTTGTTAGAATATTTTTTCTTCTTGAGTCTTGATTGTTTGTTGTTTATTATTCTTTGTTCTCATTTGTATGTGCTTGACCCTTCCTCAACCTATTTTTTTTTTATTGATGTTGTTTATTTTTGTTGTGTTTTTTGGTTCTTTTTGTGTTGGTTACTCGATAGGCGGAACTACATGGTACGGTCGTGACAGTTGTCACCTCTAGGTGTTATATATGTATTTTATTTTATTTGTGTGTTTGGGTTTTGGTTTAGGGATTTGTGTTATTTGTTGTTTTGCCGCTAATGTTTGTTCTTTGGAAGTCTGTTTTGGATCCCCACCCCATGTTTCGTTGCATTTTTTTTGCTAATTTAGGCTGTGGTGTTATGTTGTTTTCGTTTTGACCTCTGTTACATCCCCCCACACCTGCCAAAGCCATAAACGCACTATGGGCATGGTTGTACCATAGCCTCCCGACTAGAGTGAATTTCGTTGTTTTTTGTGATTCAGGTTATTGTTTTGTGGGTTGTTTTTTCGTCAGTAGCCTTCGTCCACTTTACACGAACAGAATTTCGTTGATGTTGTGGATGTGATCTCCATTTGTTTCTTGTGTGTTTGGTGGTTTTTTTTCTTATTTTTTGTGACTGATTCCCGATCCCCAGTGAAGTCCGTGATACAGATCTTTGTTTGTCATTTGGCGGTTGAGTCAGCGTCTTTAAATTGATATCAATCTGGTTGTAGTCGATATTGTTGTTTTGTCTGGTTTTTTTGTTCTTAGTATCATAGTTATATGTAATCAGGACCTCATGTTTAGTTTTATGATTTTATGGGGCAGTTACCACAGTTTAGTGATCAACACATGGTATATTTTTGTTTTATTTTACTCTTATTACTGTTTGACCATGGTTTGCTTTGGTTGTGTTGTGTGTTCTTTTATTTTTTATTATTGTTGTTTTGACACCATTGCGAATTGTGTTCTTTGTGATCAAATCTTACCTATCTTTGGCACCTTATCCACCCTTTCCTTTTGCGCGGCGCCATATTAGGCTTTCTGTTTGATTGTATTTTTTGTGTTGAAATTTTTGGTTTTACTTTGTTTTTGTGTGTTTTTTGTTGTTTTTTTTTTTGTTTGACCCCCATAGTCTCTCTTCCTCTCAGATTGCATTTGTTTTGTTTGATAAAAGTATTGTAGGTATGGGACAAGCGAGCCATGTAGGTCATTCTTTGTTGGTTTTAGTGTTTTTGTAATTCATTTCCTTTATTCTTTGTTGTTTGTTTGAGCCTCACACACTTCAATTTGTTATTGTTTTTGTTTGTATTTTTTTTTTGTTTGGATGGGCTTTGTGTGTCGAAAAACCAACTCACCTCTCCACTCGCTCACCTCCAAGGAGAATTTGCTAGAAATTGTGTAGACGCGCCGAGTTAAATGGAGCAACCCCAAGTACTTTTTGTCTTATTTTTTTTGATTTATCGTTTTTTAATTTGTGTGCTGTGTTGGTTTTCTGTTATATTATGTGTGGTTGCTTACTCCTGTTTACGCATCCATTCTTTTTTTATTTTGACTCAACCCCAAATCATGTATCCCTCAGTACCCCTCCCATTTGTTTGTTTGGATGTACCTCTTTTGTGTTGTGAGTGTACCAGGTCATATTTTCTTTGTTTCTTTAGTTTTTGTGTTTTTTAGTGTTGAATCTCTACATATTTTTTTTTGTGTTTGACCTTTATTCTTTGTGTACACACGATAGCGCTGTCGGCGACCACCATTGCTTTTTGTATGTATTTGTGTTCTTTTTTTGTGAACCCCCCCATTCTACCAACCGCCCCCCACACCTTTAAAACAAGTGTCTCCGAACCTACTGTCATTAAATTTTACTTTGTATCCAATCGACCCCGCTATTAATCCCAATGAAGACTCAGTTACCCAACCCGATTAACGTGGAACCCACCAATAACATTTTTTGTATTGTATGTTTTTCACTTTCTTTATGAATTAGGTTTTTTATTCTGTTTGTTTTTGTGTATTTCTGTTGTTTTTGTGTTTTTGTGTATTTTTGGTGACACTTTAGATATTTTTTGTGTTGAATACTTAATATCCTCCTATCTTCTGTTTTTTCTATTATTTTTATTTTGATTTTTTTTGTTTCTCTTTTGTGTTGGGTTATTTGGGTTCACACTATGTTTTGTTGGGTTTCTCTATTTCTTGTTTTTGTGTTTTGCGTTTTGTGAAACGACTTTTCGCGCGTGTACACCTACTCACTACTCAACCAACCTACCGTCCCCTGTGTTAGTTGTAGTTTTTTTTTTATTGATTTTTTCTGGGTTCGTTTTTGAAGCAACCCTTATTCAGGTGCTATGCGTGACTCGTATTTTATCGGACCCACGATGTTTGTTAGTTTCTGTGAACCTATTAGTCTGTTTTATGTTGTGTACAGACGCTATACAATATATACACTCCACACACACTAAGAAACGACTTATCCCGCTTTGGTTTATATCTTTTTCGATTAGGGTGAGTTGTGATAATGACAGTACAAAGGTGATTCTTTTGACTGTTTTAGATGTGTGTGAACGTTTGGTAATTAAACCCTCCTCCCCTACACCCAATAATGCACATATTACCATCGCTATTTTTTCTTCGGTTTGTGAAACGGATCTCCACTCACATCTCAATTTATGAGTTGTGTATCTAGTTTTTGTTGCATTACAATCGAAAATCCGAAACCCGTCTATTTGTTTGTTTTGTGTTTTTGTATTTTGGTTTAATTGTTTTGGTTCTTTGGGTAAGCAACGCGGTGTGGAGCAATTGTACAATACTAATTTTTTGACCAGCAATTGTAGTATTTTTGTTTTCTTTTTGATAATTCTGTACGCATTTATGTTATTTTGTTTGCCACTGCTTTTATTGGTTGTTTTTGTCGTTGAGTGATCCCTATACTTGACTGACAGGTCTTATATTTGTTTTGATTGCCACACCCACATTGTTGTTTTATCGGTTTTGTTTTTTGTCTGTTATGTTGCTCCTGATTCTTTGCTGACCTACAATTTCTTTTTCTTGAACTGACCCACGCACATGTTTTGTGTTCTGTGTGTTTCTTTTGCGTTGCATGCTCCGATAGTTACTGAAATTGGGTTAGGAATCTAATCCTCACTAACAAATTACGCCACACGCACAAGATAAATCATTTGATATTTTTTTTTTTTGTGTTTGGGTTTTATTAGATTTCGTTTTTGTTTGTTTAATTTGTACACATCATCTTTTAATATATGTTTTTGTTTATTGTTGGTTGTACGCCCCCTGCTACGAGAGCTTCACCGCCTAGGACCAATGTTTTCGGCTGCTTGTTTGTGTTTAGTTTTAGTGTGATTCCAATACCCAATAAACCTGCGTCGCCTATGTGGTTTGATTTTTTGCTTTTAGTGATCACACCCATCTCCTAGCCCATCACTCCACTCACAGTTTTGTTCTGTGTATCCGACTTGGAGTTGTCGTCTTTGGTCAGACCTACTCTGCACCTGCCATCGATCCAACACTTCATTTTATGAATTGTCGCACAGTTCGACCACTAACCTCCGATCCACACTATGTTGGAAGTATCAGATGGTTTTTTGTTAGTCAGTCCCTATTTGCTTATTTATTTTTCTTATTTTTTGGTTGAGTCTATTATATTTTTTTGAGTTTTTTTTTTCTTTATGGTCTATTTCTTTCTGTTTTTGATTTGTATGATATCCATTTTTTCTTTTGACTAGACATTATTGTTCTTGTGTCTGATGTTTTCTTTTTGACTTTATGTGTTTATGTCTTTGTGTTTTGACCACCCTTCTTATTGTTTGTTTTTTTTTTATTTCTTGTTTGTTGTTTGTGGTTTTTTGCTTTGTATTTTTTTGGTAGATAATACTAACCATTATATTCTTTTTTGTTTTCTTTCCTTTGACTTCCCCACTTTTTTGATTTTGTTAATGGGACTTTTTGTATTATATGTGTTGTGACGACCGACCACGCCCTAATGTTTTTTGGTTTTTTGTGTGAACTCCAATTACCCGCGTTAATACTATCTCGCCACATCTCTCATTGTGCTGATTCTTTTTTGTGTTTGTTTCGTATTTGAGACCACACACTCCATCAACATTTTTTCTGCTTGTTGATATTCAGTTATGGGGCAGTAATTCATTACTTCGTAACTCAGGTTTACCCCCACGGGCATGTTTGTTTTGTTTGGGGAACCTCCCCTCGATCCCCGTGTTTACTATCTCAACTCTTGTTGATTGTGTTCTGACACTGAACATATGACTATTGACCACCATCTCTGTTAGTTTTTGTTGAATAATTTTTGATAGTACACGCTAATCCAATTTATTTGGGTTTGTTTTTTGTTTTTGCTTTTTTGGTTATTTTTTCTTTTGATAAACCCGCCCACTCCCCCTGATTGTTTTTGTTCTTGTTTATCTTGTTTGTTGTCTCGACCCCTTCCCCAATTTGTTGTGAGTGTACTTTGTTATATGTTGTGTATTTGACCTCCCACCAAACTTCGGCTATAATTCTTACTCACCCGAAGCCCTTTTTTTTGTGTTTCTATCGCCCTGTTTTGTGTAACACATTTTTTATTTTGTTTTGATAATTTGTTTTGTTTTTTGTTTGGATCCTCACTTCCCCTCCGATTGGAGCGTATTTTGTTGTGTTTCAGTTATTGATCTTGCCCTTCTAAGAACATTAAATTTTATTTGTTGGTCTGCACACAGGTATTATGTCGGTCAGTAAATCAACTGTTTAGATCCCCCATAGGACCCAATCCACACGTTTTTTTTTTTTTATATTTTTTATCTGTCTTTGGTATTTGGAGGTATTTCTTTTTGATGTTGTTTTTGTGTGTTGAATTTTCTCATCTCAGTCATCCATATTAACCCCCAACAACCCTTCGTTTTTCCGCACCCCGCGCACATCTGAACATTATGGAAGCCTTCTCCCTGTACCACTCAGTATCTCAAGCATAAGCCGCCCCAAGATTATTGTATTGTCTTTTTGGTTTATTTGAGATCCGGGAATCCCCTCATCGGACTGACCCTCGGATATGTTTTAGTTTTTTTCTTTTTTTGATTTCCCTGAAACCCCTGGTAATTGCGATATACTTCCCCATTGTTGACCCCCCCCGGGAAATTGATTCTAGCTACTGACCCCATGGTGGTTTAACATTTTTTCTTGGGTTTTGTTTTTTTTTTTTGTTGACTCACTTTCTCCTCACCACTAACCAAGCAAATGCCATCAACATGGAGACCTCATTCGCTCCGAGAAGTAGTGTTATGATTGTTTTGATATTGTGGATTTTTCTTCTTATTGATTTGTTTTTGTTTGGGTGTGTGTTTTACTTTGTTTGTGTGATTTGAAGGTTTGTATTGACCCACCCACTGATGACTCTCCGATCTTCGCCCTAATTTATTGCACCCTAGATCAATTTTGTTAATTGTGTTTTTTTGTTTTTGTGTTTGTGTAACACCACCCTATTGTGTTGTTAACCGGATAGAATATGTTTTTTAGACTCAAGATTTAGGTTGACCAACCCTGCCACACCCCCCCCAATTTTGTTTGTTTCGGTTTTCCTCATTGTTTGGGGTACTTTTTGTCTTGTTTATGAGTGTTTTTGACCCAGCTTTATTGTTTTGTGTTTTTGTTTTTTTTATGTTGTGTTATTCGGTTTTTTTTTTGATTTGATTTTGATGACACATGTTAGTATTTCTGTGCTGATCTTTTGACTTCGAACTTATTAGTATAATCAGCTCATCTTATAATGTGGAGACCGACCCCTAACCAATATGCTTTGATTGTATTTTGTGTTTTTTTGTTTTGGTTTCATGTTCTGTGAGTTGCTACATTGACGGAAATTGTACAATGGCGTAACATGTTTGTTCCTTTTGCTTGAAGTATGGTGTGATTTTAGATCCCAATTTGTGCAGGAAGTACCACCCTTCATGGTGTACACTCAAACCGCCGTGTTACCTTCACGAAACGCTTGACCCATGTGTGCTGGTTCTTTTTTGTGTTTTTGTGTTGACCATATACGAACCTCCCGCTCGCCCCCCCATCATGTATATGGTTGGTTTTTGTTTTCAATTGTACGTTCTGTTTTTGGATTTTTGGTTGTTGATTTTGTGTTGTTTTTTGACGCGGAGATCAGGTATTGAGATCCAATTGATTGTTTTTTTTGCGCTTTTAGAAGTTCCTACAAGTAATTGTGTTACTGTGGTAATGAGTCAGCATGTGAAATCTCCGCCCTTACATTTTTTGTAGTTGTTTGTTAGTCTATAGTATTTTATTATGTGTGATTATGTTATTGACACGCCCTGTGTTTCCCTAGAAAGTAATATTTGACTTATCTATCTTTAGCTCACAGCTTTGATCACGCCAGTCCCTCCATTTGTTTTTTCTTGTTTTATTTTTTTGTTTTTTTTTTTTTTTGATCATAAGAATTTCAGGATATCCACTTCTTTAAGTCTTGAACCCCCCCCCTCCACTAACGATCAATTGAGCAAACCAAATTTTGAATGTTGTGTTGCTTTTGTGTTTGATGTAGGAGCTCCCCCCCCAATTTCTCTCTACTATTGTTGTTTTCTTCTTTGTGACCACCCAGACCCATCACCCCTCATTGTGCTTGTGTGGGTCCTCTCCCGGACTCAAACGAACCAATTCTGTGGTTCATGTCTTTAATTTGTTTTTTTTTGGGTATGTTTTGGTTGTTTTTGTTGTTGGACCCGTATTCTCAGTTTCCATTACTACTTCGAAGACTTCTTGGTGTTGCTCATCCTCCCGCCATAGTTTTTATTTTTTATGTTTTTGTGTTTTGTGTTGTTTTTGGTTTTGTCCTATTGTGGTGTTTTTTTTGTGGTTTTTATTGTCGTGTTATGTTTTTGTTGGTTTTGTTTTTGTTGGTGTGTTTAAACCCTATTCCATTTTTTTTTGTTGTTGTGTTGTTTTTTTATATAGTGTTCTTATTAGTGTTTTTTTTTGGACACTCACCCCCATTTAGTATTCTTTTGTTCGGACCCCATTTCTGTGTGTTTTGTATTGTGTGATTTTTGTGGACTTTAACTCAACACGCCTCCCTTGCGATCAACCCGAAGAGAGCCAAATTATGTAATGTGTTTATTCAATTGTCTGCTTTTTTTGTTTTTTTTTTTTGTTTTGTCTTACTAGTTTTTGTTGGATTTTTTTTTTTCTGTACTCCCTCACTTCCTGTGTTCATTATTGTGAATGCTGTTTTTACTGTTTATTTCTTTTTGTTTTTGTTTTTTTTTTGGGGGTTTGATGGGATTGACTCTCACCTGTACATACAGAACCAGAACTTTTATACTATTAACCATGGTGATTTTATGTGTTGTTTGTAGTTAGAAGAGCATTTTCGTTTTTATGTTACATAATTTTTTGATGTTGGTTTTTTTTTCTTTTCTTGTAACTAAAACTATGTAACCCCACTCCCCCCCCCCACTTTTGTTTGTATTTAGTTTAGTTTTGGCGCATAGAGTTATTTTTGTTGGACGCGAGTACTCCTGCCGCCCCCCACTCAGGAACGCCTCTCAATAACCTCCACCCATTGATACCCATCCTTTCGTAATCTCCATGTTTGTAACGCCCTCCTCCTACATTTTTTGTTTATTTTGTTTCTTTTGGACCCATTAACTCGGTATACCACTTAGACACCAGGAATGTGTTGTACGCTCCCATGTTTGTCAGTGTCTTGTTCTTTTTTTGTGTGTCGCGTTGGTGGTTGGAACTCCACTGCCGGACAATGGACTTGTTTGTTTGTTTTGGACCTTTACCACTGAGCCCCGCCCGACTCCGCGTACTATTGTTATGGTCATAATACCCACGCGGCCTATATTTTGTTTTTTTCGTTCGTGGACATGAGATTCCTTGTGCACAGGAACCGTAATCTGTGTGTTTTTGTTCGACACATATGTACTTGTTTTTTTTTTGTTTTTTATGTGCTCACGCAGACATTCTCTCGTTTTTTTTTTGTTGTTGATTTCAATTGTCATTTTTTTGCACGCACTCCCTCATTAGTTTTTTTTTGCTTGTTTCTATTCATTGTCGTTTTTTTTTTGTCTTGTCTGTTATTATTGAATTCTTGTTTTATTTGTTGACGCAGACGACAGCACACCTATGAGTGCCACCCACCCCCTCCTCATTGTTTTGTTGAGTTGTTTATTTTATTGACATTTGTTATGGTTTGGGGTTTGTTTAGTTTTTTGTTCTTGACTGTCCCCACCGGTACCTAACCCATCGGACATAAAGCCATGTTATATTTTTTGGTCGGAATCCTAACCACCAGATACGTCACCTATGTTGTTTTTTTTGTTTGATATATATCTTATCGTGTTGTTTGTTTTTTTATTGTTTTGTCTGGTTGATTGTTACACCTTAAAACCCTCTACCGCATTTGTTTGATCATTTTCTTATTAGTTTTGGATTCCTTTATATTTTTGGTTATCTTGGTCTTTCTTGTTTGATTCACGTCATACACAAAATAGGACCCCCTTAATCCCATTGTGTTTGACTTAATGCTTTTAGTAATGAAGTTCTGTTTTCTTTGGTGGTATTGTTTTGATACAATCCCCACCCCACTCCTTCTCACCCCCATTCATAAGACTGCGCAACTTCACGGTTCGTAGTACATGTTGATCTGTTTTTCTTTTTTGATTATGTTTTTGTGAATCTCTTTTTAGATGATGCTGTTGTTATTGTTTGATGTTGACCTCCATATGCGTTTGTGGAAACATAGCACATTACTATTTTTGTTTTTATGTTTATTGTGTTCACTTGCATTAATGGTCTGGTCTATTATGTGAAGTTATTTTTTGTTTCTTTTTTTGTTGGGATGTGTCCTTATTATTTTTTTTTTTTTGACTCCCCACCTACGCTGGCCCTATCCATTTTAGTTTCGATTTTTTTGATTGTTTTGTTTATCTTTTTAGACTACTTTTGTTTTTGGTGTTTTGATTTATAGGGATTAAACCGCTCTCTACTTCATTCCACCGCCTAATGCTTTTGCTGTGTGTTGCACCCACTTACCTGCTCGCGCATATTTTTTTTTTTGTATCTGTTGTAACTCTCGTCGCATTTTTAACCACCCTCACTCTACCTATGTTTTGTGTTTTGAGGGTTCTGTTATATTGTTCTGGACCACGAAATAGCCTGCTCAACTAAAATTTATCGACGTCGCTGACCTTTAACTCGCAATGATGATTGGTTTTGTATTGTTTTTTTAGTTATTTTATTTTTTTTGTCTTGTTATGTTGTGTTATGGTTTTTTTTTTTTTTGGTAGGAGAACACTCAGAACGTTTTTTGGACGCTACCACGAGAGGTGACCGATTCTGTTTGGGTCACCACCCATTGTGCGTTTTTCGTTTTCTTCTTCTCGTTGTAATTTGAGTGTGTTCGTTTTTGAGACCACCTTGCGGAATTGGTCACCCGCTACACCCCCCAAAAATATGCATTTAAATCACACAGTAGATAAAGCCCCACCGATATATTTTTGTAAGACGAAGTCTCTCTGTTTTGTGTTTTATTTTTTATTGGTGGTTTGGTGACAACCCTGCTTTGGGTGTTAATTGCTTTTTTTACCGTTCTCATGTTTTTTGTTTTGTTTGGTGTTTTTGTTTGTTTTTTTGGCTTGTGGTGACGCCATGTTGGATCATCAACAACCACTGGGACCGCTCCCTCAACCCCCCGAAACATTCGTGTGTACTTTGTTCATCCGCCACCTAACGTTGTTGTTATTCGTATTCCTTTTTTGTGCAGCAATTTGGTTCGAACATGTTGACGCGATTCTGTTGTTCTTGGTATTTTAATCTTATTGCTGTTTTTGATTCCCATTAGTTTTGTTTTGTTCCTTGTTAGTGTATGGTTGTTGCAACACCACCCGGCATGGTCCCGAGTTGTTATTTCATTCTTTTGTAATCGGATACCCCGTTTACGTACACCAAGTTGCTGTTTTCTTTATTTATGGTAGGGGTTCGGGGATACCCATTCAACTTCGTCACTTTCTCAATTGGTGTTCGACATTATTGGATGTTTGTTTTGACCCCCGTCTTTTTGTTTTGGGATGTGACGTGTATATCTCACCCCATACATTTTTTTATTTTTTGGTTTTTGTTTGTTACTGTTTTCGGTTTATGCTGTTTGCTGTAGTTGATTGATTGTTTGTTTGTGCTGTACTGGTTATGTTACCATTTGGTTTGTTTTTCTTTTGTTTTTATTGGAACTGCATATAGCACGCTTCTTTTTCTGCTCTTTGTGTTCTTGACGAGCCCCAGATTCTTATATTTGGATATTTGTTGTCTCTTGACCCTCCCCATACTTTTCTTTTTCTTGGACACCCGCCATTTGTTTGTATTGTTGTTTTAGTGGTCTTTTTTAATTATTTTTGTGATTTTGATACTCATTTCGTTGGTTGGTTTTGTAATTTGGATATCATTGTGACCCTACATCCCTTTTATGTGGCCAAGAAACCCCCCGATCTCTCTGTTGGAGATGGGTTGTATCCCATTCTGTTCTTGTAATTTTTCTATTTTTTTGTAAGAAACTACCCTCCGACAGCCACACCGCTTCCAACATAAGCCTCTTAGCACACCTCCTTAAATTATTATATGTCTTGTTTTTAGTTTCTTGTGGGTTTTTTTTTGTTTTTTTTTTGTTTGTTGTGTTTCTGTGTTTTTGAACACATCCCTCCGACATTTGTGTTTTGGTTTTAGTTTGATCCCCCCCTCCAATTCTGTTTGTTTTTTTTTTGTTCTGTTTTTATGTTCCTGGATTCATGTTTCATTTTTGTTCTCTCTTTGTCTTGTTTCAATGAAATTTGTTTTCTTTTGACCGTGGCGGCTTAGTGTGTTTTGACAACGCTATCCTTGATCTATCATTTTACCCCACCATCCATATTTACACACACCCCCCACCACCTCTGTCCAATTTATTTGCTATTGACTAGCCACGTTCGTCTCCCCAACTCCCTCCAACATCATTTTGTATCTTTCTTTTTGATTATTTCTTTTGTTACCACATTTTTGTTTTTTGTGTGTTTTTTATAGACTCATTCTCCTTTTTGGTGTTTTTTGTGTTTGTAATGTTTGTTTGTTGGGTGTTTGCTTGGTGATGAAAAATGCGTACCCAGTTGTTATTTTGTTTTGGATCACTAATAAACAATTTTGGCTAAGTTTATTTTTTTTTTTTGGTGACTAGCCTCGTCAAAAATACACAAAATACAATCACAATATTCAATATTTTTGTTTGTAGTGTTTTATTTGTATTGGTTGGTTGTCTTGTGTCTTAGTCCACAAGGCTGTTTGTTCTCGTGTGGCCCTGATTTTTTCGGTTAGTCGTTGACCTACCCCTTTTCCATGTTTTTTGGGGGTGGAATGCCTCTTACCAATGTAGATAGAACTGATCAAAGCGGCAACGGAGCTTTCGGTTTTTTGTACTATTATGAGAACTCTCTCTCTGTCTTATATTGATATCGACATTTTTTTTGCTTTTTGGGTTTTTTGTGTTTGTTGTGTTAGTTGTTTTTATGGTTGCCCCCCACCTTTTTTTTTTTTCTAGGAGTCACAGCTGAAATCCATTGGTTGTGATCCATTTTTCGTTTGTCTCTAGAATTGATCACTACCTGTGTTTGTTGTTGAGTTTTGTTTGTACAACACCACCCACTTTGTGTAATTCTCACTCGCCACTCCAGATTTGTTTGTTGTTGTTCTTTCTTCTAGTAATAGGGGTTTGTTTTTTATTCTGATCTGGTGTGCAACTCTATTAGCTGTTTTTTTGTGTGTTGTCATTACTTTTTTGGATAAACCGATCGTTGTTATATGAGTGTGTTTTTTTATTGCTGTTTTGTTTGTGATCACCTAGCAGTTTTACCCATTTTGTATAATGTTGTGATACACCCCCACATTTGTGTGTTGGTGTGTCTTGTCTTAGTTGTTTTGATTATTGTGGCCGACTCATGGCCACAACAACTATCTTTTTGTCGTTCGATCGCATCTTTTGATCCTGCCACGTCACATGTGATTCCCAAATTGTTTATCTGTCACTAATCAATACCCCCATTTGTTTTATTGTGGTTTTTGATCGAACCAAACGGTTGATCCCCCTACCTTCTCTGCACGCTAATAGTGTTTTTCATTTTTCCTTGTGTCTGTTATATGATCTGTTTTCATTGATGCATTCATAGGTCCGTATGGTGGATGTTTGATTTATGTTTTGGTAGCATTGCTTGGGTGTGGTTCGTTTTATTGTTTGTTTTTTGATTTTGTGATTTGGTTTGGTTTTTGACTCGATATTTTGTTATGGTTCTTTTTTGTTTTTTTGTGTTGTATCTTGTGGTGATTTATTTGTTTCTTTATGATTTTGCCTTTATTTTGGTCTCACCCTACACCCTTGGATACCTAACTACGCCCGCTTCACGACATTTTTGATTTGTGGCTTGTTTTTATTGTGCAGTCTGTCTTGTTTGTATTTATGTTTTAGTTTGGTGCTGTGAACCGACCAAGCTAATCATGTTTTTTATGTGTTGGTACCAAATACAACCGCCTATTCGGCATCACATTGGTTGTTTTTTGTTATTGCTTTGGGTGTTTTTGTCAAGTTTTGTTAGTCATTAAAACTTGGCTTCACGCCCCAGCCACCTCCCCCCCTATATTTGTTGTATTCTTGGGGTGTTTGGGGTTGTAGTTTTTTGAACCCAAACCTCCTATATCCGAATGTTCTCTGTTGTACTTTTTTGTTTGTTTTGTTTGTTTTCGTTTTGATGGCACTATCGAACTTGTTACGATTTCCTTTGGGCATATTGTTTTTTGTTGTTTTTGGTAGTTTTGTTCGATTTTTGTTTTTTTGTTGTTTTGTCCATTCTTGTGATACGCCTCTTTGGACACACCATTATTTGTTTATGTTTCATGGACTTAAATTGTTGTGATACGTGTAATTTCCTGACACGATGTGACCAGTACGGTTTTGGATTTCTATTAAGTGTTACAATTTTGTATTTGTTCTGTGGTGGTTTGTTTGGATAGCACACACCCATGAAACGTATAACACATGGTGTTTATGTTTAGTTGTTGTTTATTGGACAAACCCCTTAGCATTTGTGATCATAGAACCACATGTCTATTTGCCTAGCTACGAGGGTCCTCATTTCCCCCGCGCATTCGACGCCTATATTCTTAGACTACCTGCGACCTCAGTCCTAATCCAGCTCCCAATTTTTGTTTGTTTTTTGAACACTCCACCCCAACATGCTGTTTTTTTGTTTTTATTCTAGGCACCCAACTAACAGACTTTGTCCTGGTAGGTTCTTTTGATGCTCTTGTGTTTGTTTTTTCATTTTTTTTGGAAGCAGGCCCCTTTAACCTCCTTTTAGTTTTTTTTTTGTTTTTTTTTTGACAGTTGTGAATTTCTCAGTTTGACCCACAATCATTGTCGAGGTTTTATTTGATATTCCGGCTCGCACAAATCTCATCCATTTGAGTGTACGCATCTTACACTCCTATTATGGACATTAAATATTTGTCTTTTTTGCATGAGCGTTGTTTATTTGTTGACCCCACATTTGTTATGTTTTTGTATTTTTTGTGTTTTTTTTTGATGCTACCACTCTAGCCACGCCTAACCCGCTTGTGTCATCGTCTAACAAAAGAACTCACTCCTTCACGGGTTGTTTGTTGTGTGGTTTTTGGTTTTATTGAGAAAAACCCCTCTCCCCCCCCAATATGAACCTCCCTGGTCACCCTTCAATAGTTGTGTTTTTGGATTTGGATTGTTGTTTTGTTTTTTTAGGTTTTTGTTAGTGGTTTTTGTTTTCTCTTTTTTGTTGGTTGTGTTCGTTGAACGCCCCATCGTCTACTAGATATTAATTGTGTTGAACACTTTGTTTTTTTTTATTGTTGGTTTTTTGTTTCGTTGTTTCTGTTGGACACCATGTTACATCTCTTTTTGTTTTTTTCCTGTCATCACACTGTTGTTGTTTTTATTCTGTTATTGGTGGTTGTGGTTTATTTTTTGTCGTTATTGGTTGTTAGAAACATTTTGTTAGTGTAAAGGTTTTTTAACGTGCCTCATTGTGGAAGACTCTTTGTTTTTTGGTCATGGATTGGTTTGAAACTAATCAGAAAAAGGTTCGTGCACAGCTTATCGTAAAAGAAAGAAATCCAAACAAAGGTTATTGGTTGTGTATGAATTGTTTTTTCTGTTATTACTTGCTCTTTTATTGAAAAGAACTCCACCCGACACTTATCAGCGATAGATTTCTATTATCGTAGTATCATTTTTTGTTTTTTTTATGTTGTTTGTGTGTTTGTTATACCCACAGTTAACTCGACCTCCATTTTCCTCAACAGAATCCGACCACAATTGAGGTTTTTTGTGATTGTGAGGATTTTGTTTGATTTGATCCCACTACCCCTCCCACCTGGTACGACTCAAAGGAATTTGAGGAAGAACGTATCCTAACTTCTTTTTAGTTCTTTTTAGATTTTTTTTGGTTGTTTTTTTTGTTTTTATTTCTTTGGTTTATGTGTTCTATTTGTGTATGTGGAGTGTTTCTTGTTGTTTTATGATTTTTTTTTGGCTGATTTTAAATTTGTGTTGAACTACCTATTAGGGCCCGGAGCTCAATTTGATGTTTTCTCGTTTTGTTGTTTTTTTCTGGTTGTTTTGTTTTTGTTTTTTTTCTTTTTTTGATTTTGAAGTTTCTATTTTTGTTGGTGTGTTCTGTGTTAGACCCCCCTATTAAGTTTAGGTTGGTGAGGTATGTAATGTGTTATGTTTTTTTTGTTTCTTTTTTTAGTTTTTTTTTGGATGGTTTTTGGGTTTCACTCCGGCATGGTATGTTGTAACCAAGCTGTTATATTCACCACAGCTACATTTTTTTGACCTGCATACGAGCTCATACGTGTGCTCTGTTTAAAATTAACGCCCAAACTCCTACTACACCCCCCATGCGCAGCCTATTTTAAATCCTTATTTTTTTTATGAATGTTTGTGTGAGGTGTGTTTTGGCACTCTTACTAACCTCCATTATTGTATCCACCTCCCACAATTCACAACAAGGTAGTGAACCTAGGATGGGGGGGCATGATAGCCCTGTAGCTTTTTTCTTTATTCTTTATGCTTTGTTTTGTAATTCAGTTTTTTTTGTTGTTTTGTTTGGTTTTATCTGGTTTGTGTACGGTTTAGTTGTATTGTTGTTTGTTTATTGTTTATTATTTTCGTTTTGGGACCGTATCCACAATACTTACTTCATAATTGCTGTTTATTTGATTGGGTTTTTCTGTATAACAACCACAGGCTTTTGTTTATTTTTTTTTATGATTGTTAGTAACCCCGGGTTAATATTCCGCTCATACCCCTTCATCCCTCTCTCCCATGCACAACCAATTTTCTTGTTTTGACCGCAATTTTTTGTTGGGGATCACTCCGACTATATTGGTGCAGCCTTCTCGATTTGCATTTTCTTCTGTCCTTTCTCTTTTGTTCTTGGGCCGATTCGCATGTGTTGTTTTATCTTGACACACTTTCTATGGTGAATAAGCTCTTGATGTAGTGCTTAATTCTTTCCTTGGTTTTTTTTGTGTGTTTTTGCGGTCTTTTGATTGTTTTGGATTTTGTGGGTAGCCACTAACACCCATGTAATCGTACGTAGTAAACTCGCCATGCCACCATCATATTGAGATTTGATGTATTTGTTTTTGGGTGAGCTCTGCTTTCCATGATTCTTTATTTTTAGTGTGTCACCCCTCCACTCATTTCATTCAATACAGCACTCCCAATTTTGTGGTTTGGAACCACATAGACCCATTTCTGATCCACCCCATTTTGTTTGTATATCCATTAGTGATGTGTTTTTTTTTTGTATTGTTTGTTTTGCGTTTTGTATTCTGATTGGTTATTTTTTCTGTTATGTGTTTGTTGTGAGTCAACTCCTTTGCGCTAATTGCTAGGAACTCAAGATCCTTGTTTGTTGTTAATTTGTTTGTTATGTTTGTTGTGAACCAGACATACCACCCTCATGTGACAATCCCGAGACGCAGCAAATCTCCATGTTTTTTGTTGTGTTTTGTCTCTTGCTGTGTACCCTACCTACTACTCTGCCATTGTTAGTGACCTTATATGTTGTATTAGTTTTCTTGTTTTGCGTGTTGTGTGTTTGGATCTTCGTTTGTAAACCGCATTTCGCTTAACCTCAATTTTTTTTTATGTGGGTATTATCCTCGTTAGTGATAATTGTATTGGATCCCCCCTCCCATCTGAACGCAGCATTAATTTTGTGTGAATGTTTTTTTGTTTTCTTAGTTTTGTTTTGTGATCTCTATTTTTTGTTTTCGTGTTTGTGTTTGGACTCGCGTCTTATGTTTGTGTGGTTTGTACGAACAAATACGTACCCCTCACCACCTATGTTCATTATAGTTTTTTAGTAGTGTTTCTTCTTGTAACCCCCCCCCCCACATGTTTTGTGAACGCATTTTTTATCTTGTTGGTTGTTTTTTGAAGAATTTTTTTTCGTGTGAGCATGTTGTACCTCGCTCCATTATTATGAAATTTTTGATCCACTCCGGCCTCAAGTTTTTCACATTGTTTTCTTATTTTTTTATTTTTTGTTTTGTGTCGGATTTTGTTTTTTGTGTTGTATGACTCCTTCACACCCCCATGGGACCCCTCTGAGGTTATTGTCTACTTGAGTTTACGTTAGTCCACGCAGTACTCCCACTCTACACATATGTTGATTTATGTTTTTATGTTGTTGTGTTTGGTTGAAGTTTGATTGCATTTTATGTTGTATTTGTCCAGTGACACCATCCGACCCAGCACTCATGAAATGTTTTTTTGATGGATGTGGTGGTTCTTGAGTTTTGTTCTGTGGTTGGATAACATTACACATTTAAAGTTCTTTTTGTTTTTTTTATCTTGTTTTTGTCAGTCAAAAACCCGAACCTCCTCTACACTATGTGTTTTTTTGTTTATGTGCACACCGCAACGCTCCCCCATTTTTTCTGGTTGATATTTCGACAGAGAACTTACCATAGCATCGGCCTCGCGCCAAGTAATTATGTATGTTTTTGAGGGTGGGGGCTTAAACCTCCCACCACGAACAAGTATCCATACTTTACGCGTTTTGTGGTAAAAATTACGAACCCCAATCGTAATGTTAATGTACGTCCCGATATACATCCCAGCAATCATATGTGATTTTTCTTTGATTGGTTATTTTCGTTAAACTCCCTCCCCAACGCATGTTTTGTTATCGAGATTTGTTGGGTTGTTTTGACTGTAGATGTTGTTTGTTGCTATTGATGGTGTTTGTTGCACCAACCCACGATACGATGATGTGTTGGTCTCTACCTCTTATATCCATGTGTATAATACTCCCTCCCCTGAGTGTACTGAATAGTTTTGTTTTTTTTTGTATCTCCCTTGGTTGTTTCATAGTTTTGGTTTAGGGGCTCATTATATTTTTTCTTTTGTTTGTTTTTTTTTGTTCGTATAATTTTTTGTGAACTCCTGCGTGATATTAGTATGCCCTAGTAATCTAAGGTCCTCCCCACATTTTTATTTTGTACACATTGTTGTGACGTGGAGTACTAAACTAGCATTACAACTTGAACCCCCCCCGCCTTAAACACTTATTCTTTGTTGTTTTATGTTTACATAGACTTCGCGATTGGGAATGTTTTTTGTTTTGTATGTGTTGTTTGTTTGTCTAACTTTTTTTTTTTTGTGTTATATATTTTGTCTGTTTAGTTGTTGTTTTCTTTCTATGCAGTCGTTCTTTTGTGTTGTGTGTTGTGACTGGCCAATTGGTCTTGAGTTGTTTTTTTGGTTTTTTTTTGTGTGCTGACTCACTTACCGTCCTCCGCCGCCCCAAAATTTTGACTCCTATAGAGATTTCTGAATTTGTTTGTGAAACCTAACATAAATTTGTTGGGTGTTTTTGTTGAGTAAGACTCCCATTTTTGTAGGTGTTTTTGTGTTTCTGATGTTGTTGTTTGGTTGTATGGTTTGTGTTGACTTTTCCTAAATTAGGAGAACATTCGTTGTTGTTATGTCGATTTTTTTTGAGTCTGGTGGTTGTTTTGGTATTGTGTGATTGTGTTTTGTTTTTTTATTTTTTGATGAAAGTTTATTTTAGTTTTTGATATGCCCGCTAAACACTTCTAATGCTATTCAGAGACAACTTTATTTATTTAGTTTGGTGGATGTTTTCTTTTGATTATATTTTTTATTTCGTTTGTCGGTTACGGCCAAATCGCCACCAATTTTTGTGTTGTTTTATTTGATTGGATTTGAATGCGTCCCCACTATATAGTGGTGTTTTTTTTCGATTGTGTGTTCTCGACAACCAGTTGTTGTGTTGTATTTTTTTGTCCTGGTTTGTGATCACGTTTTCGAATCCTTCCATTATTCAACTTACAGATCCATCTATTGAGTAAGGTTTTACTCCATGTGCATTTGTGCACATGTTGGTAAGCAACACCCCTCACCTCCCCCTCCCATTTTGAGCACTCCTTTATTTTGGGAATTAGATATAGAGCCTCCGCAGTGGTTATTATGTTGTGATCTACCCACCTGTAACTTAGGCCTCATTTTTTGGGGATCCCGTCTCGATTAATAAATACCATCGTTATGAAGTGCACCTCGCTCACCCAATTTGTGTTGATTTGCTTCATCCTCCGCCGTCTAAATTTGACATTTTGTACCTTGTCTTAATTACACACTCCTAAATTTTTTTTTTTTTGTTTATATTTTTATTTAGTCGGGTGTGGTTTTTTTTTGGGAACTTTTGTGAACAAAGTCTGTCTGAACTATGTTTGCTTTTTTTTTGACCCTCCCAAATGGTGTGTGTTGTTTGTTGTTTTTTTATGTTTTTTATGTTTTTGACTACCGGCACCCCACCCTCTAGTAATATGTCTGTATTTTTTTCTTTTTTTTGTTGGAACTACTGGTTACCAAATAAATCACTCCGTAAGTCCACCCCCCCTTACCCCCCCTCCATTTGATCCCGACCCCACATGTTTTTGTGTTTTGACATAACATTTATGGGCCTTTCGTAATTGGTTTAGTTATTTTTGTGGCTTTCTTTTAAGTTTTGTTAGACCCCCACCAACCATCACATTGTTTTATTTGTTTGGAATTTCACTCTCATCGTCACCTCCACCTTAACTTTTTTTTGTGTGTTTTGATTTGTTCTCTTTTGATGCTAGTTTTGGTATGAATTTTTTTTTGTGATCGTTGGTTGTTTGTTGTTTTATTTTTGTTTGTTATATCTGCCCCTCTTTTGTCTGTGTTTGTTTGGTTATTGTTATGTTTTGTTTTTCGTTGACCACATTATTATTTTTTTGTTTTTTCTGTTGGAAAACAATCATGTTTTTATTGTTTGGTTACTGTTGACTCATACGCAAATTTGTGTTTTTTGTCTGTTTTTTTTTTTTGTGTGACCACGTTAAAAAACCTTCCAGGGTATTTTTTCTTCGAAATACACACGGCGTCCTCGCATCCTATGACTGGAGGATATTTTTTGTTTGTTTTTTTTGTTTGAGACTTTGGGACAGTCAATCAGTTTTTTGGGTGTTTTTGTTTTCTGTTTTTGTATTGGTGTGGGTGTTTTGTGTTTTGAGTTTCTTGATTGTTATGTGTGAGCCAGCGGAAATGTGGTGTTTGTGTTTATTGAAGGCCGCCACCAACCACTACGCAAACACATAGATCCATACTCCCCCACCCAACCAGCTCTCGATATTTTCTTTTTGTTTGTGGATTGTGTTGGACACAATAATTTTTATTTTCATAATGTATGTTAGTCGGGTTGTAACCCAACGAGCATAATATTTGTCGGCTCTAGTTGTTTTGGTGCTTTTGTTCCTTTTGAGGGTATTCATTTGTTTATGTGTCTGTTTTCTTGTTTTGGACCACCACATAGTTGTTACACCCACTGTAGATTATTTATGTTGATCTATCCAGCTCGACCTTAAGCTGCTGTATCGTTATCCATTTATGTTGTGGTGTCATGTGATCATTGTTTGTGTGTGTTGAATTTATTTTGTTGGTGGTTGTTGTGTTGTTAGACTAATATTTTTTGGTTGTCTGTATTTGACACCTATTCTTGTTTTTTTGGGTTCGTATTGGGATGTTTTTTTTTGATTTCTGTGGTTATGTAGTGCTAGTGTGACCTCCGAACTAGTTTTAATTATGTTGTTTTGTTAGGGTTGTGGAAACCCGCAATCTTTGTGTTCATTTTTTGCTGGAGTGTTCGCAACACTCGACAATCGCTTCTTCCCACTCCCCGCATGACGAACCGTTACTCCATGTTGGGTTTTGTGACCACAAAATCTAGGTTCATGTATGTTTGTTGTTGCGGTGTTTGTATGTTTTGTTTGTTTTGTGTTGTTGTTATTTTTTGTCTTATGTGTTTGGATCCATATGTAGTGACCCTAACACATTTTGATCCTTGAATCACACTCCCCCCCCGACCAGCAGACCTTCCAAGATAGCTTTTTACAGACACGATCGTATTGGGTTCTATTGATTCTGGAAACTATCCGTTGGTATTCCTCTAGGTAACACGTCTTTGTAAGAAGAGATAAACGATACTTCTTTGATTTTGTCCTTTTTTTTGTTTGGATTTGTTTTGGTTGGTTTCTCGTGTTTAGTTTTACAATTTTGTAACTAGTTCGGTGGTGTAGGCATGTTCTTTGTTTTATTTTGATTGTTCTGAAATTTTTGTTCTTTATTTTTCATTTTGACCACCGTCACTCTAGAAAACTCATTCCTACACCCATACCCATTTGTGGTTTGTTTCTTATGTTGTGTTTTGTGTGACCACGTCCCAAGATTTCTGTTTCTGTTGATTCGTTTTATGTTGATCTTGTTTTTATTTGCTATTTGGTTCTGGGATGTTTTGTCGTTTGACATCTACGCCCTCGCCCCCCATCCACAAACACGGTTCTCCGCCCTGTACTTCGCATGTTCATTTATGTCTGGATTTGTTGTGTGTATGTTTTTGAGAGCACACGTAGAACTCTCTTGGAGTTTAAATGCAAATTGGTGTTATACTTTTTCTGACTACAAAACTCGCAAAACTATCGACATATATGTCTTTTTGTTGGTGTGTTGGTTTTCGTTGTATTTTTTGGTTGGTTTGTGTTCTAGTTAGTTCTTGATTTGTTTTTACTTAGTCTAGTATTGAGATCGCATCCACCGGAGCGGTAGAATGGAAAAGCAACTCCCCACCCACCACCCGGACCAGTCTTGTATTTTGTTTTGACCCACTCTCTATTTTTTTATTTTGTTTTGTATTGACCCCACTTATCCGCCTCCCGTGGCCAGAAACTAACACATGCTGTTGTGTTTTTTTTCGTATCCAACCGCATGTTTTGAGCCCCTACAACACGCCACTAGCCAACTCATCCCCTAATATCACGAGCCACCCACACCCTCACCCCACTAACCCTACGATTGAAAGTTAGAAGATACGAATGACGCACCTCACCTAACACCCATTTCATACCTCGCGCGAGACTTAGTAGAACCACAATAACAAGAATCCATTCGATCCTTAGCGTCTCCGAAAACTCAAGAAGTTACCCCAGTAATGAATAAGGTTACCTCTCATTGAGTTTGTGAGCTCTCCGTACACACCCAACCCCAATAACATTCTTTTGTTAATCACGTCAGCAAATCCCTCCATCCACTTTATTTGATCCCAGCCCCCCGCAATGACTCAAACTCATTCTTGGTTGTATATTATTGTTTATATTGTTGATGATTGTGACATACCCTTGGTTCACCCCGTAATTTTTCTGGTTTTTGTGTTTGTTTCTTGTGTTTTCTTATTTTTTTTGGAGTTCGTTTTGTGTTTTCGATTTTTCTTTTATGATCTTTGTTTTTGGGTTTGATGTGGTTTTGTTGACCGACTATTGGACTCACACCTCATATGTCTTTTTGGTTTTGGATCCATGGTTCTGTTTGTGTGTTAGGTTTTGGTATTTCTTGGTTCTGTTTTTTTGTGACCATGTGTGTGTGTTATTTCCATTTTGTGTTTGTTTTTTTGATTTTTTTATTGTTGATTTGCGTACAGTTGTGTACGCGCTGATATGACCTATTGACTCCCTGTCATTTTGTCTTTGTCGATTTATATTAGTTTGTTTTTAATTGGTTGTTTTTAGACCTCTGTATTATAAACTGATTGTATCAGACCTTAATCCCTATACGAAACCGCCCAAACACCAACATTGGAGCTCTATATCCACTGCACTCCCCTGTTAAATATGCCCTCACAACACGCAACCCATCTTTTTTTTTTGTTTTTGTCTTTTTTTAGTGTTTTTTTTTTTTTTTTTTTTTTTTCTTGTTTTTTTTGTTTTTTTGTTTTTATTTTTTTCGTTTTTGTTTTTTGTTTTTTGTTTTGTTTTTTTTTTCTTTGGTTTTGTTGTGTTTTTTGTTTTATTTGCGTGTGTTTTTTGTTGTTTTTTTTTTTTTTTTGTTTTTCGTTGTTTTTATGTGAAGATGTAGACAATTAACCTATCTATTATGCATTCTTCATTTTTTTGGTTTGTTTTTGTTTTTTTCATGGTGTCTAAGATAATTTTTGTTTTCATTATCTTCCCTTTATGGGTTTGTTTGTTTGTCAATAACCAACCGGCTTTTTTATTGGTTTTGTTGTGAGACCTTACCAAACTTGACGACGAGTATATCAAAACTAACCCTTAGGCTGCGCAGACTGTTATTTTTGTTTGTATTTATGTTTTTTGACGGTTTTTTTTGTTGTACCACGTCAACCCCCCCAAGTGCGTCACTCTACTCCCCGCATACTACACGGTCTCTCTGATAGCCAGCTTGTGTTGGCCCCCGCACCCTTCCACACACATAAGCCAATTGGGGCACTGCCCCACTTTTGTTGCCATACACCTCCTAAACTACTTACCACTCGCCCAGAACCCCCCCCTACACACCAAGCACACATGCTCCCCCTTCTTCTACATCCCCCCCATTCCTCACACATATTACTCTCACCCCCCCCCCGTTCAACAAAGACCCAATGCACCACTCCCCTCCCCGCCCCCCCACTGAAAGCCACCCCCCCCGTTCAACACGCACCCCCATGTCGCATCCGCTTCCTCCCAACCCATCCACATGCTCCCACCCAAGACCATCCCCATGCGGCCCCCCCCCATCATCCCCAAATCCACTGCACATCACAGGCACTTCCTCCGTCCGATGCCCTGCAACCCCCACCCATTCCACCTATTTCCTTCCAACCTGCATCCCCTCACCAATTGCTATTGGTTGTGTGTGACTTCACCCTTTTTGTTGTGTATATTTTGCTTTCTAGATCTTGTTCTATTAGTTTTTGATGTTCTATTATATTTTTTTTTTTTGGATTTTTATAGACGCATTATTTTTGAGTCCAATCCTCGGGAATATTTGTTGTGTTTTTTGGATACCCCTCATTCTATAACAAACGACATTTTGTTGTTTTTGTTTTTTTTTTGTTTGTTTTCTGTGTTTTGACGTTAATTTTATGTTTGGTTGGCGTGTTGGGTCGTGTTGTGGCTTTTTGTTGTTTTGTTTGTTGGTTTTTATTTTGCTTTGTTTGATTTTGTTGTCTTTTTCGTGTTTGAATACGAGACAACCATAACTGTTTCTGTGGATTTTGTGCTTAATTTGATTCTCTTGAGGAACACACACTCGCCGATCGATCTACAATCAAATAAGATATTGGGCATCTTAGCATCCTTAGTAGCTTTAGGGATACCTCACTGTTCGCCTGTGAACATTCATTTTTTATTTTTTGTGTTTTTTTCGTTTTTTTTATCTGTTCTTTTTTCGCTTGTTTTGCGATTTTGCTTTTTTTTGTTCTTGCTTGTTTTGACCTCCCCCTTTGTAAATTACCAACAAAAACAGCATGTTTGCTATTATTTGTTGTTGTGTATTTGTTTTCGTGTTGTGAGCTCGAGACATATGTTCCTTTGTTGACCACCAACTTCGGGCTGTATATTGCCCACTTTTTTTGTTGACACGTCATGTAACCATGGGTCTCGGGCGAGACTTATTTTTTTTGTACCCCTACTATTTCTGTGTTTTTTTGTTTTGTTTGTGATCACAACCACATTTTTTTGTCTGGGTTTTGTCTTAAATTTTGTTGTATTAGTTTTGCGACAACGGCCCTGAACATTTGTTTTTTGGTTTTATGTTGTGGGGGGGTTTGTGTTGTTTTTGTTTCTTTAGTTGAAGGTGATTGAATGGTTTCTTATTGTGATGTTTTAGTTGCGGGGTTTTGTTTTTTTGATTTTGGTGTCTTGTTATATATTTAGAAAGTGTCTCATTCAACCACCTTCCTTGGTTTTATCGACACATCACTTTCCCCTGGACCCATTGGTTACTTTAACGTGGACTTAGTCAATTCCAACTTCCCTCCGGGGAACATGAAAGTGTATTTTTTATTGGGAGACCTTTTTTGTTTTGTTTCCTTGGTGTTTTTAGTTTGTCCTTTTTGTATTTGTTTGACCCCCAATATGTTGTTGATGTTTGTACAACCTACCACTCCCAATTTTGTTGTTGAGAATCTCACATGATTTTTTGTTTTTTTGTTTGTGGTGTTTTGGGTTACATTGGTTAGTAATACCCTATCGCTCCTATTTATACCCTCCCGCAATTCACCCACCCCCATTGTAGTTTTTTTTTATAGTTGGTTTCTTGTGTTTTTTTGATTGTGAGGCTCAACTCAATAAAGATTGTGTTGACCCCCAAAGCATGATCGAAAGCACAATACATCACTCTTAGGGTCTCAGCTATCGTTACGGATTCCTTGTGATTGTGAACATCCCAAGGTATGAGACCCCAGTGGCGATGCTTGTGTATGTCTATGATAATCTCAAATAGTGTTATTCTTGCTCTCACGACCTACTATGTTGTTTGACACAGCCACTCAATTACGTATATGTTTTCGTTGTGACTCACCAATGCTTTTACAATATCCATTAACCCCCAGTGGTCATATTGCATTGTGTGTTTGTTTTTGTGTTGTCGCCCAGCCCCCAGACCGACACCATCTACCTAGCCCTTTCATTATGTCCCCCATGGGATTTCGTAATGTGGACCATGCTATGAACAGCCAAATCCCCCCTTGACGACCTATCACCCCCATGTGGTTTGTTGATTGTTTGTTTTGTTTTTAGGGTGTTTGATTTTTTTGTTGTTGTTTGTAAATTCTTCTGTTTTGACTACTTACCGTCAACATTTTTATTGTTTAATTTATCATATTTGAGCATGTTCCACTACCTAACCAACTAGGTCAACGTGTTATCACTTCCCTCGCATCTTTCTGTGTGGTGTTTAGTAAGGCACTTTGTTTGGATTGTTTTTCTTTTCTGGTTTTGGGTTTTGTGGAGCGTACCCATGCCCTCACGACCCCCCTTCAGTCCAGTTTTTGTTTTGTTGTTTGGTATTTTTTGTTGTTTGGTGGGTTTGTTATGTGTATATATGTATTGTTTTGTGACCTTTCCATTAGTGGATTTAAATTTTAACTATCTACTAATGTTCTGCGCTTAGATACCGCCTCTCAGCCTTCGACATTTTCCTTTTTCTTCTCGTGTATTTTTTTTTTTTTAGTTTGTTTCTTGGTCTTAATTTTTTATGGTGAGACCAGCATTGTACCCCTCACCAATCTTAACTATTAGGAATGTGTTTGCTACCCGCATAATACATATTTTCCTGACAATTTTTGATTGTGTTGTGGTGTCTTTTGATTTGTACACCAATTGTTTATTTTTGTTGGTCTTCGGTTGCTTTTTGGTCTTTTTTGTCTTTTTTTTTTTGTTTTTTTTTGATCTTTTGGTTTTTGTTAGTCATTTTGGATCCTACTACCGCGGAGCACCGGTCTAAGATACTCCCCCATTGTTTGATCTTTTTTTGTCTGATGCTATACACGCGATGGTTGTTAGATTTCTTTTTGACGCCCCTCTCAATCTATCAACCAATGTAGTTTGATTCACATTTGCATGATTGTTTTCTGGATTGTGTGTGTATTGTTTGTTACAATTAGCGCAGTAATCCTCATTTGATGGTTTTCCGTGACCTAGACTAAAAGTTTCTTTTTTTTCTTTTGTTGTGTTGTTTGGCTACTAGGCAGTTTCTTTTTTTTCGGTTGTGACGCTACTCTGAACCCAATCTCTATAAATGATTGTTTTTAGTTGGTTTGAACTCCGTCTATATTCTGCTAATTGTGTGTTCTTAGTTTAGGATTTTGGTTCTGATCTATCTTCTGAAAATATCTTTGTTTTTTGTTTTTTTTTTTTGATGTGTTTTTTCTTTTTTAATTATTTTTGTTTTTGTGGTTGAATCCACCTGCGAAAGCTATGTTTTCTTTTGTTTGATCTTTTTTCCGTTCTTTGTTTGTTAGTTTTTTTGTTTGAGGTTTTGTGGTTTGTTGACCCTCACCCACATCCAGCTCAAAAGTTTTCTGTGTGTTTGTTTCCTTGGTTAGTTTAAATGGATCTATGTTTTGTTGACCACGGTACCAACTTTTATTGTGCTTGTTTGTTGTTATTTTTTCTCTTTGTGGTGTTGTTTTTATGACACCCACAACTCTGGCCAATGAGTAAAACTCAGTCTGCTTGTTTTGGTTGCTTTTTTTTTTGTTCTTGGGGTTGTGTTTTTTTTTTTGCTTTGTTTTGTTTGTTTCCCTATAGTTGTATTATGTCTGTTTGTATGCCTTTTGTGATTTGTATGTTTTTTGTTTCGTTTTTTAGTTTCTTTTTTTTTTGATTCTTTTGATATCAACCCGACAACCCAATCTCACATGTTGTTGATTTGTGATGCCCCATATTCGGCTGATCTCACCCCTCAGACAGAAATATCCTTCGACAATATTTCTCGCTTGAACAATGATTGTTTGACACATTGTTGAAACTGCCCCTCCTTACGGTTTCAAACAAAAAACAAAAAGACATTTTTGTTAGTGTTGTTGCATATTTTTTGGGTTCCCGATGGGTTGTTGTTTTTTTTGACCCCCCCATTGTTTTGAAGCGATCCAAGCCTAGATTTGTAGTGTTTGTTGAATTGTACTTATGAAAGAGTTGTGATTTTTGGGGTGTTGTTTAGTCTCCTCAAGTTCTTTGGCGGTGACTTTACTCCTTATAGATCATATCGTCTAGTGACTTGTCCTCATGTTGCCCACAACCCCCCCTAGCGCCCCTGTGACCGCCGACATCAAAAATGTTGTTGAATTTGTTGGGACATAATAACATAAAAGTATAGAATAGACAGAGAAAATATAAACTGTGTGTGTGATCTGTGATAGTAATATGAGTGTAAATCATACTGTGCAAGGGCTAGACCTTGCCTCCGATATCCTGCTAGTGAGTTGCACAGGAGCTATGCGGAGTGCTGCTGCTCGCACCACCATCCTATAAGTGCGCTATGATATCCAATGTCTCCCACCCCGTCACCGCCCGTGGGCGCCTTCACATGCAGCAGTCTTCCTATGGTATTAGCGCTTTGCGTGAGAAGGTTCTTCGGGGACGAAAGCAGCTAGACGACGTGGCACTGACTGTCATCCATCGAGCAGCAGCGTACAGATTTACAGCCAGATGTCCGCAAGCATTTGTCTCTAACCCCACCCGCCCAGCTCTCCTCTCGGGCAAATTGGCCTGGATTCACCAGGCAGGGCCGAACCGGCTAATAAATCAAACAGGCTTGTTTTAGATCCTTCATCAGAATTATTGTTTTACGTTCGGTTACGTCAGTCACCTAATGGGATTGATGTCATTGTGAGCAGCTGGTCACATCATGGCAGTGGATTTATACTGGATCATTTATTCTATTTCATATTTTATCTTCCGCCAGGTTTTGATCGTTTGCAGGGTTTCATAAAAAGTACTTGACCGATTTCCATGGATTTTTATGGAGGAGTGGGACATCACCAAAGAAAGAATTCATAAATATTTGTGTCCTGATCTGGATCGGGGTGTTTCGGGGAATTTTCTTTCACTTTCTTAAGATTACGAGATGGGGCGTTTTTTCAACATATTTCTTGATTACTCAACGATCTTGATGGCAGAAATTTAGCATGTTGAGGGGAATGAT
>JBAMIH010000151.1:0-65293 GCA_038501795.1 Pseudopleuronectes americanus
GGGTGGGGCAAGGGAGCGAGGCTCGTAAAGAGGAAGACTAGGAAGTGGAGGGATAGAGTGGGGGCGAGAAAGGCGGGGGAGGGAGAAGGAATGAAAGGGAAAGAAGGGAAGGGAGTGAGGAAAGATCAATGGATGGGAAAGGGAGGGGGCGCGAGGAAAAGGGAAGAAGCGGGGGAATGGGGTGGCGAGAGGGATGTTGGTAAGGGAGGAAGGATTTGAAGAGGGCAGCCTAGGAGGTGTGGCGGGCTGGTAGGAACGGGCGAGGGAGGGAAGCCGAATTTAGCCGACGAAAGAAGTAGCGAGCAAGGCGAGAGAACTAAGAGGTGGGCGAATACGAATCGCGTGGGGGGGGTAAAAGGGGATCGAAACGGATGGTGGGGGGGAGGGTGGAGGAATGGCGGCGACGGGAGAGAAGAGCAGGCGAAAGGAAAGTAGAGGGGCAGGAGTGGTGGAGGGGGGGAGGAGAGGAAGGAAGGGTATGGGGAGAGGAGGAGGAGTAGTGAGGGAGATGGCGGGGCGGAGCGGAGGGCAAGCGCGGGAAGTAGGGGAGAGAGGAGGGAGAACACGAGCGACGGTAGGGAGTAAAACATTGTAGAGGAGGAGGGCGATGGGAAGGTGCAGGAGATGGAGGTGAGTGAATGAGGCGAGCGAAGAGGGCTGAGAGTGGAGAGATGGGAAGAGAAGGGGAGAAAGACGAGAGGGGACAGAGAAGGAGGGGCGTAGTACTCGCGAGTAGGTGGGAGGGAGGAGGAGTAGATAGAGCGACTAAGATTTGGAGAGGAGGCAGAGCGGGACACGAGGTGGAGGGGGGGGAAAGGGTGTGGAGTGGGAAGGGAGCGTCAGAAGGAGGAGGTGAAAGTGGAGTGCGAGTACGAGGGCGAGGGCGGGAGGAGAACGAAGAGCGAAGAGAGGGTGCCTGGGGGTGGGAGGGGGGAAGGAGGTAGATAGGTAAAGAAGGCGGGGAGAAGATAAGAGAATGAGGATCATCTCTGGACCGCGCGCGGGTCTCGGGGAGGGCGGACGAGATGAGGAAGAACGGGCGGGTGGGGGGGAATGGGGGAGTAAGAAGGGGGTTGAGTAGAGGACGAAGGGCGGGGAAGGGACGGGGGAAAGAGGGAGTGAGGGGAAAGGCAGGAGAAGAGTTGATGGGGTGGAATGGGTGAGAAGAGTGTGGTGGCGGAAGGAAGATCGGGACAGAGGAAGAAGGCGGAGGAGGGAGAAGAGGCAGTCGACGGGTGGGCAGCGTAGGGGAGAGTTGGCGGGACATGAGTGAGCGCTGGAGGGATTTAATAAATGGCTGGGGGGGGAGAGGACGCCGAGGTAGGAAGAAAATGAGGGGAGGGAGTCAGGAGGAGAAGCGGGGGGAAAGGCGATGAATGATAACGCGTAGAGGGAGAAAGGGGGAGGGACAAGGGACAGAGTAGGGGGGATGGGCGAAGGAGAGGGAAGGGAGAGAAAGTGGGGGAAAGCAGCAGGAGGGAGGAAGGTGAGGATGAGAGAGGGTTGGAGGAAAATGTAGAGTGAGGGGAAGGAGGGAGGGAGCTCGGGAAAGAGAAAAACTGGGAGGGGAAGGAAGGGAATAGGAGAGGGGGAGGACGAGGGAGCGGGAGGGTGAGGTGAGAAGAAAGGGAGGGGGAGGAAGAGTGGGGGGTCTGAAAGAGCGGGATGGGAGTGAAGAAATGGCAGAGGAGAGGAGATTCGGTGGAGATGAAAACGGGGGGGATCAGACGAGGGGGGAGGGAGAAGAGAGGAGCAGTGGCAGAGGGGGGGGAGGTTAGGAGAGCGGGAGGTGGTAGGATCGTGGAGATGAATGGTGAGAAAGGGGGGGGGGTGGCCGCAGGGGTGAGAACCTGGCGAGGCGGAAGTGAGAAGGGATAGAGGGTGAAGAGCGGGGGGTGGGAGGGGAGAAAGATGTCGGGGAGGAAAGAGGAGAGGAGACGGTGGGAGGGGTGAGAATCGGGTGGAACCTGACGGGAGTGTGCGGGGGAAAGTGCAGGAGAGTGTGGAGAAGGAGTTGGTGGAGCATGGGGATATGTCGATGCGGGGAGAGGAGGATGACAGCTAGTTGGGGGGTGTGGGGAAGGAGGAAAAAGAGGGAGAAGGCTGGCGATGGGGAAAGGGGGAGGGGTGTAACGAGGGTAGAGGTGGGGGGAGGTGGGGCAGTGGAGGTGGGGAAGGGGCCGGGGGGGAGAGGGAGGCAGAGGATAGAGCAGGGCGTGGGCGAAGCGAAAGATGATGTGAGAGGGGGTGGTGGGGGCAGGGGGGGAAAATGAGGGGAGCGTAAGCGAGCGTCGGGTGAGGACGAGAAGAACCGTGAAAGGGGCGAGGGTGCGAGGCAGGACGCAGAAGCGAACAGGAGGAATAAGCAAGGCGACCCGGACAGGGAGTGTAATGGAGAGTGGAGAGAGGGAGCGGAAGAGGAAGAGACAGTATGAGAGAGGGAACGGAAAAGGTGGGCTGGTGGAGGAAGGGAGAAGGGAGCGGACGGGAAAAGGGGGACGGGGGTGGGAGGGAAGTGTAGAGGCGGGGAAGGCGCTGCAAAGGGAATGGGAAACATCGGGGGGCGGGGGGATGTGGGGGCGACGGGGATGATGAGGGTGAGGACAACGAGGATGAGGAGGGAGCGAGACCGGAAGAACAGGATGCGAGGATTGAGGGAGAAGGGCGTGAGTAGAGAGAGAAGGAACGAGGGAGAGGAAGAGGATGGGATGGGTGGAAGAGGGGAGGTAAAAAATCATACGATCTAATGGCAGTGAAATTGGTTGCGAGGAGGGGAGGGGGGAAGTAGACGGGACGGAGTGGAAGAGCAACGGAGGGAGAGGGAAGGGGGTGGAAAGGTGGGGGAGATGGAGGAAGAAGGAAAGGGGGGGGGCAAGGGTAAATGGACTCGGGGAGGTGAGGGGGGAGGGGAAGGATGGGGAGAAGAGATGAAGGACAGAAGAGCTGAGGGGGAGGATAAGAAGTTGAGAGAGAGGAAGGAGCGAGGGAGGAAAAGGGAGACGAAGGGGGAGTGAGTAGACTAGGAGGGGGTGAGGGGAGGAGGAGGGTGTAGAAGTAGGACGGGATACGCGGAGGAAAGAAAAGGATGTGTGAGGTGAGGGGGCATGGGGGGGAGAATAGGGAAGAAAGGAAGGGGGAAACGCAGAAGGAGGTGCAAAAAGGGAAAGCAAGGGGAGGGTGGGACAGTAGAAGGTGGGAGAGAGCAAGGGAATGAGGAGGGGAGGTAATAGGGGGGGACTGAGGAGGAACGGGGAGGGGGGAGGGAAGAGGGGGGGGTAGGAAGGGAGGGGTGTATGTAGGGGGGGCCTGCAGGATGTGGATGAGGGTGGAAGGAGGGAAGAGGGGGCGGGGGTGCAAGGGGCGGGTAAGCCAGAGGGAACAGGAAATGTGAAGTGACGGGGGAAGATGAATGAAGAGCAAAAGAAGAGAGGAGTGGGAAGAGAGGGAGCGAGGGGCCTGAGGGAAGGAGAAAATGGCGAAGGCTCGACGAGACGATGGTACAGGACGAAGAGGGGTGAGGGGGTAAGGAGGTGATGAGGACAGAGGGGGAGAAGGCGCGGAGCAAGGAAGGACGGAGAAACAGGGTAGGGTGGAACGGGGAAGCGAACGGGAGATGAGAAGAGCGGGGGGGAAAGAGCGAGAGAGGGAGAGGACGTAGGACAGGATGAGGACCGGGGAGGGCGGAAAGACGAAGGAGAAGGGAGGGAGGGACGAGAGGGGGGAAAGAGGGGGAGGGATGGGGAGAACGGAGAGGTGTGGGGTGGAAGGGGGACGGAGAGGGCAGGGACGAGGAAGGGGAGATAAGAGGAACTCTTGAGAAGTGGGGGAGGGGGGAGGGGGTGAGGGGATGGACAGATAGGAGAGAGCGGGAATGGGGAGGGGTAAAGCAGACAGGTGTAGGAAGCGAGGGGGCATGGAAGAAGAGTGCAGATAGGCGGAGAGGAGAAAGCAGTGGAAGAAGAAGGAACTGGTGCGTGAAGAAGAGGGCGGTGGGAGGGCGAGGGGGGGGGGAGAGGGGGGTGAGGAGAGGGGGAGAGATGGAAGGAGGGAGCGCGGGGAGGGAAGGCAGGGGGGGGTGGAAGAGGGGAAGGGAGGGAGGGGCGCGAGCGAGGGATGGAGGAGAAGCTGGGGGAGGAGAGATCAGAGGGAGATTCGAGGGGGGGCAAGTCGTAGGGGGAGAAAGAGGGCGGAAGGAGGGAGCGGATCAGAGAGCGTAAAGATGATTGGGGGGGAGGAAGTGAGGGGAGATTGAGACAATGAAGAAGCAGCGGGAGGGGTGAGGAACGAAGGTAGGAGTGAGTGGGGCAGCTACGGGAGGGCGCGGAACTAGGGGTGAGCGAAAGTGTGAGTGCGGGGGGAGTAGGGTGAGGAGATGGTGACGCGGGAGAGATGAGAAAGGAGGAGGGAAGGAGAGGGGTGGCGGCGGTTAAGAGGATAGGGAAGAGGGGGCCGGTGCGGGGGAGGGAGAGATGGGGGGAGAGGGGCAGAGAACGGGACGGAGGAGAGGAGAGAGGATTGGGGAACGGGGGGACGGGAAGGGACGCAGTGATAGGGGAGAGAGGGGAGGAGTGAGACGACGGGAGCGGCGGAGGTGAAAGAGAGGCAACGGAGAATAGGGAGGGGGAGATGAGGAATACCACAGGGAAAAGGGGGTGAGGAAGGGGCATGGGGGGGAGGGGAAGGGAAGGGTGCGGGCAGATAAGTGCAGGGAGGGTGAGGGGAATGGGTGGACGGGAGGACGTGGCATGGGAAGGGACAGGGGCGGAGCGGGCGCGAGGGGGTTGGGGAGGAGGGAAAAGAGTGGCGGAAAGAAAAGGGGGAACGAAGGGTACGAGATGCAAGGGGCAAATGAGAGAAGAGAGGGCTGGAGGAGCAGTAGAGGGGAAACAGATGGGGGTAGAGAGGGTTGGGGGGAAGGAGGGAGGAGGGTAAGGTAGAACAGTGACAAAAGGGAAGACGGGAGAAAGAAGGGAGACGGGGCGGAGGAGCCGAGGACGTGGCGAGGGAGTGGGGGAAGGGAGGTAGAGTGATGTGGGGAAGGAATAGAGGGGACATACGCGGGGGGAGGGGAATGGTCGGAGGACGAATGGGGCAATTGCGAGGAAGTTGGAGAACGGCGTAGGAGAAAGCGAAGGTGAGGCTCAACGAGGGTCGATGGGAGAGAGCGGGGGGAGAGCCGAAGCAACGAGGAAATGCACAGGGGGGAGGGAAAGTGGAGGATAAAGAGAAGTAGAGGTCGAGGGGGAGGAAAGGGTGAGAAGGGAGGGACAAGCGGCGGAGGAGGGAAGGAATTGGACTGGGAGGGGTGGGGAACGAGGATGAGGACGAGGCGAAATACGGGAGTGGGTGGAGAGGAAAGTGATGGGGGCGGGATCCGAAACGGCGGGAGCTGAAAAAGTGTAATGAGAAGGAGGCGGAGGAGGGAACAGCGGAGCGGGTGAGGGGAGGCAGAGGGAGGATAGGGTAGGGGGACGAGTATGGAAGAGGCGCGAGGAAGGCGAGAGACGGGTGGAGGAGGGCCCGAGCCAAAGGGGGCGCGCGGGGGTGAAAGAGGTTAAAGGGAGAGTAGATAAAGGTGGGGGGAGAGGTGGGCGAGGAGGCAAAGGGGTTAGTCGACGCCGAGCCGTGGGGGGCAGAGAGTAGGGGCGAGGGGATGTTGGCGGCTGTATAGAGAGAAGGTGGTAACTGCGGGGGTGATTCTGGGGGGAGGGGGGGAAGAAAGTAGGGGAGGGGGGGATGGGGAGGAGGAGGATCGTGAGGAAGTGGAGGAGTGTAGCGCTGATTGGGAGGTGGCGGTAGATGAGAGGTTATAAGAAGGTCAAAGGGGGAGGCAATAAAGGGGGAAGGGGGGGTATACGGGGGTGGGAAGGCAGGGGCAGGAAGTCAGGGGAAGGATCGGTAAGGGAGGGAAGAGGGGTGAAGGGGGGACGACGGACTGGGGGGAGGGGCAGGGGGGGGGAGGGGGAAAGTGGGAGGGGAGGTCGAAGGATGAGAGGAGGAAGGATGGAAGGAAGAAGGAGGGAGAGAAGAGAAAGGAGGGGAGAAAGAAGGGTTGAACGGGAGGGCAAGATTATATTATCCCCAACAAACTTTTCCAGAAAGGGAGAGGGGGACGCCGTGAGAAGAGGGGGTGAGAAGGGGGTGAAGCGTCAGAGAGATGGGGAGGTGGGGGGAAGGGGGATGTGAGAAACGGAGGATGGAGGGTGCACGAATGAAGGGGGGAGAAAAGAAGGAGAGGAGGATAGGGAGGGAAGGGGAGAGAAGACGAAGGGGGGGAAATTTGAGGAATGACGGAGGGGGGTTGGGCAGGTTGTAGGGGAGGGCGGGCAGCTGGGGGAGGGGGTAGAGGTGCAAGATTGGAGGAAGAGAGAAGAAGATGGGAGGCGAGAGCGGAGGAGGGGGGAAGAGAGGGATTGAGAGAGAGCGGAAGGTAGGGCTAGGAGCGAAGGTGACGTCGAGTAGGAGAAGGCGGGTGGAGGGGAGGGGGTGAAAGAAGAAGGGGGTAGAGCGGGAGCCAGGAAAGGGGGAAGGGGTGGTGGGAAGAGGGAAGGGGAAGGGAGGGAGGGGGGGAGAGGGGGGAAAGAGGTGGGAGGAATGGGGGTATGAGGATAATGAAGCGAATGAGAAGATAAGAGTGAGAGACGGAGTATGTTATAGGAGATTGTGACAGGCTGAGAAGGTTGGAGGAATAGGAAAGGGGAAGGAGGAAAAGGGGTACGGGGTTTGGACAAGAGAGAGGAGAAATGATGGTTGGAGCGGGGAGGGTGAGGGAGGAAAAAGGAGGAGGGAAGAGAAAGAGAGGGGGGTGTGACGAGGGGGATGAGTGGGACGAAGGCGGGGCAAAGGTGAGAGGGGAGGGGAGAAAGAGGTATGAAGAGGAGCGGGGTGATCAGGAAGCGGAAAGACGGAGATGGGAACGAGAGAGAAGGAGAGGCGAAGAGATAGAGGTGGAGAGGAAAGGGGAGAGGCATGGAGAGGAGGGAGGGAGTGATGGGAGGGTGGGGGAGGAAATGAAGGTGGGGATTGGGAGGAAGGGATAGGTCGTGTGAAGAAGGGTAAAGGAAGGAAGAGGGAGGGGAGGGATGGAAAGGTGGGCGGGAGAAGGGGAGAGAGGGAGTAGAAGTAGCATGGTGGTGTGGAGGGGGCGAGGGGGGAGGACAGAGGGGCCGCGAAGGGGGGGGGGGGGAACGATGGGAGGAAGAACGCGGGAGGGGAGTGAGGAGCGGTGGAGGCAGAACAGGGGGAGGAGGTGCGAGTGATTTGGAGAGAATGCGGACGAACGAGGGGAGAGTCGGGGGGAGGGGGGAGATGGGGATGAGGCGGGGAAAAGGGCCGAAGGAGGCGGGTGAAGGGCTGTGAATGCAGAAGAGTGAGGGAAGAGAGATAAGACGAGGGAGCAGGGGGGGGGAAGGGGAGAGGGAGAGGGAGGGAGGGAAAGGGAGGGAGTAGGGGATGAGGGGAGCAGGCGGGAGGAACAGATGTGGAGGGAGGGTGCAGAGAATGAGGGGTGGACGAGCTGGAGGAGCGGGAGGAATCGAAGGGAGAAGAGGAAGGATGGAGAAGGGGGGAAAGATGACGGGGAGTAGAAAGGGATGAGAGCCAAGGGGGAAGGGAGGGGAAGGAGTGCAGCTGTGAGACGGGCGCGGAAGAGAGAAGAAAGAGTGAGAGGCGCAAGGGGGTGAAAGGATAGAGAGAGGAGAGGGGCGAGAGGGGGATGAACAACGGAGAGGAGAGAGAGAAGGGTAGAGTTATGGGCAGGGCGGAAGAGGCTGAGGAGAACGAAGATGAAGGAAAGGTGGGTGCAGAGGGGAGCGCTGTGGAGAGTGATGTCGAGAGAGGGGGGGGACGGGGGAGTTGGGTAGAGGCTGGGGGCGAGAAGGGATTGGGGAGATGTCAGATGGAAGAGAGAGGGAGAAGACAGGAGGGAAGCGGAGTGGCTGGGGAACGGGTGAGGAAGCGGGGGGGAAATGGAGGAAAAAGCGGGGGGGGGGGGAGAGAGCTGGGCGGGAAGAAAGTGGCGGGCAATGTGGGGGGGGAAAAGTAGTAACGGTGAGGGAGGAGGGGTGAATTGGGGCTAGAAGGACGAGGATGGGAAAAAAGTAGAAGTTGGGGGAGGAGTGGACCGGGAGGGTTCGGGGAGGGGGGTGAAGAGGGCGCGGGAGTGAATGGAGGACTGGAGGGGGTAGAAGGGGAGAGAGAGGGAGATGAGCGAGGAGGAATGAGGGGGGGGAAGGGACGGGAGAGGGAGTGAAGGGGGAAGGGGGGGAGGTGGGGAAGAAGAAGGAGTGAGGGGCGGAGACTGACGCGTCGAGTAGTGAAAGGAGTAGCAGAGGGACAAGACAGGAGGAGGAGTGAGGGGGGGGAGGAGAGGGCGGAAAGGGAAGAAAGAGAGAGAGAAAAGACGGAGGAAGGAGGATAAGAAGTGTAGTGGGAGATGGAGCGAATGACGAGGATGAAGTAGCAGAAGGATGAAAGAGACGAATGGGGTGGCGGATAGATTGGAGGAGGGATGGACGGGGACGGGAGGCGGGGATAGCGGAAGACCGAGGGGCCGGCAGAGGGGCGATGGGAAGAGTGAGGAAGAGGAGAGGAGGGAGGGTGGGGGGGGAATATGGGGCGGCGGCTAAGCGAAGAGGAGGAAGAAAAGCAGAAGGAGGACGGTGAGTGTGCTGAAGGGGAGTGTGAGGGGGGATCGAAGGGGATGATGGGACGGAGGAAGAAGGGGAGGAGGTGGGAGTAAGAGAGTGAGGAGAATCTGGAAGAAGAGGGCGGGCGGAGGATGGCGATAGGAAAGACAAGAGGTGGAGGAGGAGGGGGAGAGGGAGGGAGGAGAGAAGCGTAAAAAGGACGGGAGGAGAAAGCGAGGGGGGAGGGAGAATTGTGGGGGGTTGGCAGAGGAGAGGAGGAAAAGGGGAGGAAAGGGAGTAAGAGTCAGGGAATGGGAGGTAGGAGGCGAAGGCGCTATGGGCGGCAGGGAGGAAGACAGTTAAGGAAAGAAAGGCGCAGGAGAAACGGGGCTGGAAGAGTGGCGGGGGGTGTGAGTGGGCGGGAATGAGAGGGGGAAAGGAGCGAGGAGCGCGCGACGGAGAGGGCGGACAGTCAGACGGAAAGGGAAAAGCGAGGATGAAAAGGGAAGAGGGAGCGGGTGAGGAGCGGGGAGAAAGACGAGAGACGGTATGCGAACAATGGGCGAAACGGGCTGACGGAGAAAGGGAGCGGGGGAAGACGGACGACGGGTAGGAGGAAGGAAAGAAAGAAGAGGAAGGTATGGAGATGGGTGGGGGATATTGGGGAAAGGATTAACTGAGGAAGTACGAATAGAGCGGGCGGTGGTGGCACGAGAGTTGGTGAGAATGTAAGGGTAGCGCTAAACGAGCTGAAATGGGAATTAGAAGGTAGGAAGAGACAAGGCGGGGGATCGACGGGAAGAGATGAAGGGGTGGGGTGAGGAGGAGCGTGGGGGGGACGACAGGAAAGGAAAGAGCGGAAGGAGAGAGCGGCGTGTATGAGAACGGGAAGGAGTAAGCGAACGTAAGGATGGGATGAGGAGCGGGGGGGGGAATTGGCAGCAAGGAAGAGCAGAGTGATGGGGGGGGGAAGGGAGGGGTGAGGAAGAGGACAGGGGGAGAGGGAGCTCTCTAGGAGAAAGAAAACAGAGAGGGTGAAAGCAGTGAGGAGAGGAGGAAAGTGAGGGCGGGAGATGCGACAGAGGGGGAATTAAAGTGCGGCGAGGGGTTAAAAATATGAAGGGACCGAGGGGTGGAAGGGCGAGAAGGAGCGCCGGGGCAAGAAATAGGGAGAGGGTAGGGGTGAGGGGATGGGGCCGAAAGGGAGGGAAAGAGGGGGGTCAGGGAATGAAGGACGGAGGGAACGAGATAGCGGAAAGAAGGAAAGCAGTGCTGGTGACAGGAAGTATATGTGGGGAAGAATTGGACGAGTGGAGGACGCGAGAAGGATGAGGAAGGAAGAAATGAAAGAAGGCTGGAGGAATTGGAAGAGACGGCGGCTCGAGGGAGGGACCGGGAGGAGGGAAAGGGAGACGGGAGGAAGAGGGTGCGAGGCGAGGAGGGAGGAGGGTGAGGGCAAGAGGGTGCGGGCGGTAGGTGTGAGAAGGCGCAAATGGAGGAGAGTAGGGGGGAAGACGGAAGAGAGGAAGAACAGGGTGGGAGGAGGAAGGGAAGTGAACCGAGTTGGGTAGGTGGGGGGGTGGACGAGAGGGGAAACAGGAAGGGAAAAAGGCACCGGAAGGTGTAGCTTGGGGGAGAGAGAATGGTAAAAGGGCGATGGGGGAACGAGAGGGCGGAGGGATGGGCAAGGAGACGCGAGGGAGGAGGAGAGAGGGGAGGGGGCGGGGGGTGGGGAGTAGAGAAGTAGAGGAGGGGCGGCGCATGACATGACGAGGGAGACAAGGGGGGGTGAAGAAGGTGGTGATGGGGCGGAGGGGGGAGAGTCGATGGAGGACGGGGGCCCGTCGAGCGAGGAACGGAGGGTGTGAAGTACGACGGGACGGGGTAGGGGCGAAGGCGACGTACGTAGGCGGAGGAGATTGGGGAAAGATGGTGTGGAGATGAGGAGGATGGGGCTGATTAGAAGTGGTGGGGAGGAGAGGAGTGAAGGAGCGGGGGAGAGGCGAGAGAAGTGAAGAGTAGAAGAGATGAGAATGGAGAGTCTGGGGGAGACAGCGTGCGAAGGAGAGATGGGAGCGTAAAGAAGGAGTGAGCAGGGGATGGGAAGAAGAAAGGAGAAGAGGTGGAAAAATAAGCAGAGGAGGTTGCCGCGACCACCGTCCGATGAGAGACGAAGGGATGGTGAGAGAGGCGGAATGAGGGCAGGAAGGGATGAGGGTTGGGAAAATGCACGGCAGAGAGTAGAAGGGAGGCACTTGGGGAGTGACGCGGGGGTAGGTGGAGTAGATACGGTAGGTCGAAGGGGATGAGGGCTGTGATGGAAGGGCGAATCGTTGGTTAAAAGGGAGAGAAGGGGAGTCAGCGCTGAGAGTGGCAGTCTGCGAGGTAGCCGAAGTACTGGAAGAGGGGGGGCCAGGGGGAACACCAGGGCGGAAGTAAGACGAATCGGGAGAGGAGGTAGGGGAACGAGGGATGGTGATATGGACAACTAGATAGCGGTGAGAGAGGGAGGAGACGAAGAGGAGGGGAGAGAGAAGGAAGGGGGGAGGATCGAGGAAGGGGGGGTGGGGTAAGGGATTAGCAGTGGACGGTCCGCGAGGAGGTAAAGGAGGGAAGACATGAGGAGAAAGGGCAGGGAAGTGGGGGGTGTGAAACGGGGGCCGGGGCGCGGAAGGCGGCAGCGAGAGGAAGGGAGAATGCAAGGGGAATGGAGAAGGTGGAGAGGGGGGATGAGGAAGCGGGATGAAGGGGGAGGGGAGAGGGAGGGGGGTGGGGAAAGGGAGCGGGTTAAGGGACGATGGAGAAGGGATAGAAGCGGTGCAGAAGGGGGGGGAGGGGGGATGGGAGGAAGTGATGCAAGCGGATAGAGATGGGGACGAGCGGGGATGAGCGCGGGTCGAAGGAATGTGAAAGGACTTAAAGGGAGAGAGGAAAAGGGAGGGGTAAGAAAACAGAGGGAAAGAAGAGGAATTACCTCGATGATACGAGGGTGTGGGGGGGGAAGGAGGAGAGGCGGAGGAAAGGGAGATGGATGGGGAGACGATGGATACGAAGGGGGGGGGGAGAAACGAAGAGAAGGATCTCGGAAGGAGGAGAAAACGAAGGGCAGAGAAAAGGGAAGCACGGAGCGGTGAAAAGGAAGAGAAGAGGGGAGGGAGAAGAGAACGGGTGAAAGGGCGAGAAAATGGGTGAGGGGGAAAGGATGGAAGAGGGCAGAGGGGCGGGGGAGAGGGGGAGGAGGGAGACGTAGGGGGGGAAGCGGACTGGAGGCAGGGGCGGTGAAAAAGGTGATGGAGGGAGGGCGGAACGATAGGGAAGGAGAGGAGGGGGGGGGGAGAGAAGGAAAGAAAGAGCGAGAGTGGAGGTGACCAGGCATGAAAGGGAATGAAGAAGCTAGGGAGGAGGGAGTTGGAAGGAGGGGGGTGGGGGGGGGGGGAGCGCGGGGAGGGTGGAAGAGGAAGAAAGCAGGGTGAAAGAAGGAATAAGCGGAGAGTGGGAAGGATGTCGAAGTGTATGGGGGGGAGGAGAATGGAGAGCTTGAAACGGGGGGTGAGCGGAGAAAGAGAGAAGAAGGAGAGGGGACGGAAGCGTCGGGAGGCGGGAGGATGGAAGGGTGGGAGGGCAGGGGGAAGGGGCATGATGAGGATGGGGCCGAAGGCGGAGAGAGGAGACGGGAGGGGGTCGCGGAGGATAGGATGAATGGGAGAGGAAGGGACGGAATAGGAAGGATGAAAGCCGGAACAGATGGGAAAGAGAGGACGAGGCAGAGGCGGACGGAGAGCGGGGGGTAATGAGAAAAGGGAAAGTGGTGTAGGAGAGGGAATTGCGATGGTGAGGAGGCAAGTGATGGGGCAGAGCTTAAAGGAGGAAATAGATAGGGGAGGAGGACGGGGTAGACTGGGGAAAAGCGGAACGGAGTGGGGGTAGTGGAGCAATGAATTGGGCGGAGGTGAAGGGAGCCGCGGAGGAGAGATGAGGGAGACAGGGAGGCGTGGGAGCAAGACAAGGAGGAGATGACGAGAAAAAGGGAGAGGAGGGGGAATGCAGGAAGAAAGATGGAAGGAGTGGGAGGAGAGGGATGGGCGGGTGGAGGAGTAGAAGGAGACAATGGGGGGGGGAAGAATGCAAAGGATAGGGGGAGAAGAAAGATAAGGGAGGGAAGGGAGGGAGAAGGAAAAGGGAGGAGGGGGGGGAGGAGAGCAAGGGAAAAGGGCAAGGGGGGAAGGAAGGGGGCTGACATGAGGGGCGCAGAACATTTTGAAGGAGGAGTGTGGGAGGGGAAGGCGAGACTGGGGAAGAGAGGTGAAAAAGGAAAGAATGAGAGGTGGGGGAGATGGAGAAAGGGAGCGCAGAGAAGGAGGGGAGGCGGAGAGAGGGAAGACGTGAACAGAGCGGAAGAAGGAATGGGGGGGGAGGGCAAGGGGAGCATGCAGGGGGCAGGGTGAGGGAGGAAGGGTGGGGATAGGAGAGAGCGTGAGATGAAGACGAAGAAGGTGATGCGAAGTGGGTGGCGGTCGAAGGGTGAGAAATGTGAGAGAACAGTGGGGACAGGGTGAAAGTCGAGGGACCAGGGTAAGCAAGGAGCGGATCGATGTAGACGAAGGAGGGCAAGAGAGAATGAGAGGATAGGACGGAAAGGCGGGTGGGTGAGGCGGAGGTGGGGGAAAGGGGAGGATGAGGGAGTGAGGTGAGGAGGGGGGGGATGAAGCGGATATGGGGGAGGTCCAAAAGGCGAGAGGTAAGGGGGGTTGAAAGGCAGTAATGAGGGTACAGGGGAAAGAGAGGGGGGGGTGGGGGACAGTGGGAAGAGAGACCGGGGAGGAAAATGTGAGGGGAAGAATGCGGGGAAGGTCGGGGATGGAAGGGATAGAACGGGAGGGACGGGGGGGGAAAGAGAAGGAAAGGAAGGAGGAAGGAAGAGACAATAATGGGGCTGTGAATGGGGCAGGGGGGGGCAGCATGAAGTAGAAAGTCGTTGACAGTGGAGGGGTGGGAGGGATTCGGGGATGGAGACGATACGACAGAGAGAACGGGGATGGAAGTGAAGAGGAAGGGGGAAGAAAGCATGAGGGAAGGGAAACCGGGAACGAGGGCAGGGTAGAGATGCAGGAGGGGGTACGAAAGGGAGGAGGATGGGGAGAAGGACGAGGAAGGAGGCATGAACAGAGAAGGGAGCTGGCGTAAGGTGAGAGATGGAAGAAGGGGGGAGGAAAAGAATGAAAAAGAAGGAAGACTGAGAGGTGGGTGGAGAGAGGAGAAGTGATGAGACGCCGAGCGAGCGAAACGGGGTTAGGACGGAGCGAAGAGCACGTGACGGGATGATAGAAAGGGTGGATGAGGGGCGGAACGGCGGGGGGAGAGCGCGGGCGTGGGTAGGAGAGGGGGGTGTGATTGAAGGAGTGAGGGAAGGAGTGGGGGCTGGGGGTCGGAAAGAGAGAGGGGAGTAGGGGCCGGAAGGCATGGGAGGGATCAGAGGGAGGGAGAGGATGCGAATGGAGGGTAGAGAGAGCAGTGAGAGGATTGAAGGAGCCGGAGAGGAGACGGAAGGAGAGAGAGGGGGGGGGGAAAGGTGATGAGGAATGGTGAAAAGAAGTGACGGGAGATGGGAGGATGGCGGAGTGGAGGGAATGAAGGAGGGGGTACGAGGGAAGGGGGAGAGAGAAGGAACGGGAGGGGAGACATGTGTGGGGAGTAGGAGAGACTGAGTGTACGAGGGATAGAGTGAAGATTCAGGGGAAGAGGTGGGAGGAAGGAGGGTGGAACAAGGGAGGGAAGAAGGGGAGTAGGTGTAGGGGGGGGGGGGGCGGGAGAGGCGAGGGGAGGATGAGGAAGAGTAAGGGAGAATGAAGAGACAGTGGAACGGCGGAGATGAGAAGCAGTAAGGGCGGGGGGAGGAGTGATAGGAGGATGGGAGGGAGTAGAGAGAAAAGCGGCAGAGATGAGGGAGGGAGAAGGAAGCGAAGGGCGAAAAGAACGTGGGGAGAGGGAGAGGGAAGAAGGGGAGGTGGCAATGGGAAGTGCGGGTGAGAGGAGGAACGGGGTGAAGAAACGGGGAACAGTAGAGGAGTGAGGATAGGAAGGGAGTGGGAGAGAAGAGGCATTGTCGAAGGGGACTGCGGAAGGTGAACCCTGAGAGAAGAAGGTAGGGGAAGGAAAAAGGGAGATAAAGAGGGAGGGGGAGCGACAGGGAGAGAGAAAGGAGCGGTGAGGAGTGGGTTGGAAGGAAGACGAGGAGGTGGAAACATCGTAGCGGGCGCGAGGGAAGGACGAAGGTGGAGGGGGACAAGAGAGGGAGGTAACAGGTGGGAGGTGGGGAGGGAAGGAGCGAGTCGAAGGGGAGGGGCGCGGCATAAGAGAAGGGACCAGGGGGAGTGAGTCTGAAAGTGGGAGGAAAGGATAAGGGCGGCGCCGGGCGCAGGCGGGAGGGGAGGGGGCAAGGTGGGGTGGGTGCGTGCGAGCATAGCGCGAGGAAGGGACCAGCATAGGGAGTAAGGCGGGTTAGAGAGGGGCAGGAGGGGAGGGCGATAAAAGGGTGTGAGGTGAAGTGAGACGATGGATGGACGAGCGGGAAAGAGAGGCAAAGTGTCGAGCAAAGGGAAGGAGAAAAGTGAAGAGGGAGGCAGAGGGAAGAGGTGGGGAAGGGTGGCGGAGGCAAGCAGAAGGAGAGAAGGAAAGGAGGGACGAAGGGAGTGAAGAAGTGAGCGGGAGTGGAGAGGTCGGAGGAGAAAAGGCAAGGGATGAGAGGGGACGGGAGGGGATTGGAACGGGGCAGGTGTACCCAACAGAATGAGAAGCGAGATGAAATAAGAAGGGCAGGGAGCGAGGGTGGGTAGGAGGAGGCGGAGAAGGAAGGGCAGGGAGTGAGAGGAACGGACAGGGGAGGCCAGGAGAGGAGGAGGAGAGCGGTAAGAGGGACGAGAAGATTCAGGGACAACACAGATGTGAGGGGGGCGAGGAAGACGGGGAGAAGTGATGAGGGGAACGGGGTGAGGGGAGTAGAGACCAGAAGGAGGAGGACGGAGGGAGAGGGCAGAGTGTTGGCGGACAATGTGGAGGGGGGGAGGGGGGCGGGGGAGAGAGAAGAGGAGGCGAGGGAGGATAGGAGCAAGGGAAGTAAAAGGAGAAGGCGGGGCGGATCTAACGGGGAGATAAGGTAGGAAGAGCGGAGCCTGGGGGGGAGGAAGAAGGGGGGAAAGGAGCGACGAGCGGGAGGTGGGGGAGGGACAGTGAGGATGAAAGGGGGGCGAGGCGCAACGACTAAGGAGAAAGAAGAGACAAGTGCGGCGGTGGGAGAAGAGGAAAAGAATTGGGAAGGGAGTAATGGGGAAAGGCAGAAAGGTCGGCGAGGGGAATTGGGAGGGGGAGGAAGAGGGGAATAAGGGAGAGGAGAGGTGAAAGGGAGGGGGATGGCGGTGTAACGCGGACAGCGCGGAGGAGAGGAAGGGAGAAAGAGATGGAGAAAGGTGAGAAGGGGAGACGGGGAGGGAAGCGAGAGGAACGGAGGAAGAAGGATAGAAGAAAAGACCGGGAAGAGGATGGCAATGAGGGGTGATGAGTGATGGAATAGGAGAAAAAAAACGCCGAGTATAGGGAGGGTGGGTGGGGAGGGAATGGCGAGGAGGGAGAAAGACGCGGGAAGGAAGGGGGCAGTGCGAAGGAATGAAAGACACGGAAGAGAGGGGAGATCTAGGGAAGGGAAAAAGAGATGGGAGTCGCCTCGGCGACTTAAGGGGTGGGGTTATGAGCGAAAGGAAGAGCGAAATCGGCGGGGTGAGGTGGGGTGGGTCGAGAGGGCGGGGTGGCGAATAGAGAAGAAGGGGGAGAGAGGAAAAGGGAGCTAGGAGAGAATGGAGGGGGAGGGAAGAGGCGAGAGAGGAGGCGCTGCGATCAGTAGAAGGGGGGGTACGAAAAAAAAAGTGAGCTAGATGGGTGGACGGGGGGGGATCAGGTAAGAAAGAAGAGATGAGCAAAGTAAAAGGAGGACAGGAATGGGGGGGAAGGGGAGGACGCGGTGAGCGGGGGGAAGTGCAGAGCGGGGCGGGGCGAATCGTGGAGAGGCGGAAGGAGAAGTGAAAGCGGAAGGGAGTGTGGAGGAGATAGGGATCAGGGGAGGGGAAGGGCAGGATGGGAGGAGACGTGAGGGGAGGAGGTAAGGGGAGAGGAAGGGAGGGAAAGAGGGGGGGGGAGGGAACGTCGGGGAGCTGGGGTGGAGAAAAGAGGAGGCTGAGAGCTGGCGTGGGACGGAGAAGGACAGGGCGAAGAGAGGAGAGAGATGAAGGTGGGGGGAGATGGGGGGAGCGCGGCAGGGGGGGCGCGGGTGAGGGGCGGTGGGGAGTGAACAACGAGAAAGGGGGGAGGGGGGAACGAGAGAAGGCGAGAGAGAGGTGGAAGGGTGAGGAAGAATGAAGACTGGAAGGGGAGAAGAAAAAAGAGGTGGTCGCGATGGGTACGAGAGAGGGGGTCGGCTGGAGAACGAAAAGGAGAGAAGAGAGGAGGTGGGGAGGAAAGGGAATTGGAGGGGGATGAGGGAGTAGGTAAACGGGCACGGGGCAGTGAGAAAGTAAGGAGGCCGGTGCGGGAAGGAGAAGGTGAGGATCAGAAGCTGGTGAGATACGAGAAAGGGAGGTGAAGGAAAGGGGCGAGGCTGGAGGGAGAGGTGAGAAATGGGAGGAGGAGAGGGAGAGGAGAGGGGAGGAGAGGAGAGGGTGTGAGAAGGGAGGAGGCATGGTAGGGGGGTTGCTCCATGAGGTCGAGGTGACGGATCTGACGTGGGGTCTGAGAGACGATGAGGAAGAGGGCGGGACGGGGGATGCGCGCGGAATAGGGCAAAGGGGGAAGCGTACTCCAACCCCGGGGCGAAGGTGATACGAGGCAGAGCTAGGGGGAGAAGAGGGGAAGGTCGCTAAGGCGTCGAATCAGAAGGAGTGTTCGAGGTACCGATACAAAGGAGGGGGCAAGAGGAGAGGTGGGGGGGAGGGAAAGAGGAGAGTGGCCAGTGGATTCGGACGTAAGTCGATAAGACGGATGCGAAGATCGGGGAAGGTGGCAAGGGGTGTAAGTAAGTGAGAGGAGGATGCGTCGGAGTGAGGTAAGAATGTGGAAGCCGGTGGGCGAACCGGGGGAGGGAATGGAAGGGGAGAGCGGAGGGGGTGCGAGAGAGCGGACAATGGAGAGGAAGGACGAGTTGTGAGAAGGACCCGGCGTGGGATGGGGGAGTAAGCGAAAGGTGTGGGAATTGGGTGGGGTGGAGAGGACAGGCATGGGGGGATTGGAGACGGATAGAAGATGGCGAGGGGGAGCAGAAGAGTCAGCAGGGGATGGGAGAAGGAGAGAGAGCCTTGCGGGAAAGGGGAAAAGAAAAGGGAAGGGAAGGATGAGGGAGCGAGTGGAGACCGGGCTGTGGAAGCGGAAGGCGGGCATGTGGGACTTAGAAAGGGAAGAGGGGCATGAAGGGGAGACGCGGGAGGGGGGATGAGAGAAAGTGAGAGGGAGAGATAGCAAAAATAGCAACGGGAGGAATGATAGAGAGAAGAGGATAAAGAAAGTAAGGAGAGGGGGAAGGGGTGAGGGGGAATGAAGTAGGAAGGGGGTGGAGGTGCGGGGAGATGAGGGACGAGAACGGGGTAATAGAAAGACGCAGAAAGGGGGGGGAAGAAGAATGGTGGGTGTGCGGCTGGGAGGAGAACGGTATGGGGGAGGGACATTGTAGAGTGTGAAAAGAATCATGGAGAGGGCGGGGGGGTGACAGGGGGGAGGCGAAGGGGGCGCGATAGAGACGCAAGAAGGCGAGAACAATGGAGGAAGGCTAAAGAAGATGTAGAGCGGGATGCGGTGAGGGGAAGAGAAGGACAGAGGGGATGTGGGGGAGAGCGAGGGCGAAGGGAAGGCGGGCGAAGCATAGATGAGACGGAAGCGGAAACGGAATGATGAGAAAGGTAGAGCAAGGTGGGGAAGAGGGGCGGGGGAGAGAGAGGAGCGATGGGTGAGAAGAGGGAATGAGGTGGAAGAGAATGAGGAACACGGCGGGACGAGGAAAGAAGGGCGAGGCGGAGGGCGGGGGGCGAGAGCTGCTGGAGGATCGATTGGGAGCGGAGGTGAAAAGGAAAGACAGGGAGAAAGGGCGGGAGGAAAGGAGATGGTAGGAAGGGGACATGGAGTAGAGCGGGACGCGATTGGATGAGATGGTGTGAGGAGAGGAGATAGATCGGCGGCGGGTGAGTCGAACGAGTGGAGTAAGCAAACGGATGTGTAATGTAGGAGGTAATGGGGGGATGACGTGGTCGGCGAGCGAGGAAATGGGTGAAATGATGAAGGAAGAGGGAAAGACTGAGTGAGCGAGAGAGGGAAGATAAGGTAAGGCGCAGGGAAAGACGGGATGCGGTATCGAAGACGAGGGAAGAGAATAGAATAGGTCGGCAAGTGAGGGCGGTAGAGCGGGAGAGGGCCTTAGGAAAGAGCGCGCAAGGAGTGAGGGCGGAAGTGAGATATGTAGAGGGGGTTGGAAAGCGGAAGAGGGAAGGGAAGACAAAGGGGGGAAAGGAGAGAACGGGAAATAATGACGAAGTTGAGGAGGGAGGGAGAGGGAGTTGAGTGAGGGGTGGTGGTGAACAATGCGAGGCACGAATAGAGGATAAAAGGTGGTGTGGGGGGATCAGAAAGACGATGAGGTAATAGGAAGAGAGCGGGGAAGGGGTGCGGTGGATGTGTATTAGGTGTGAAGCAAAGGAGGGTAGGAAGTTGGAGGAGCATATTGAAGATGGGAGCGGGAGGAAAGGGGGAGACTCAATGAGGACGGCGGAAGCGGGAGGATAAAGGATGAGTGGAAGAAGAGGCACGGGAAGCGCGGGAAGTAGTGATGCTAGGACGGAAGGGGGAAGAAAGAATGAAGTAGGGAAAGAAAGAAGCCCGATAGGGGCTGAGGCGGGTTTGGGGGGGGAAGGAGAGGAGATAGGCGGGCAGGGGGGTAAAGCTGGGAGATATGGAGGGGTGACGAGGCGGGGGGTATAGAATGTGAAGTTCCGCGCGTTGTAAAGGCATGAAAAAAGGATGGGAGGGAAGATCAAGGGAAGGAGAGGGGGGAAGGAGGAAGGAGCGAGAAGGGAAGGGGAGGCGAGAGGGTGGGGAGGAAGGGGGAGATGGGCAAGAGAAATGTGCAGAAAGAGGAGGTGAAAAGGAGAGATACAGATGCATGGGGGGAGTAGTAATGAACAGAGCGGAACGGCGGATACAAGATGGGGAGGCAGGTGAGGGGGGAGATGGGGGAGAGAGAATCGGGGCGGCGAGTAGAAATGGGGAGCGGGGACAGAGGGATAAGTGAGGGAGGGGAGGGGGCTGTGATGGGGAGAGCTAAGGGAAGATGAGCAGCGAACGGTAGATGAACGAATCGCAGGTGGGGGCGGGGGAGGGATGCGGAGAAGATATGAGCAGCGAAACGCGGGGGAGGGGAGTGAGAAGGGGGGTAGAGGAAAGTGGAAGAGTTAGAGAGAAAGGGAAAGTGGGGAGTGGCGAAGAAAAGGAGCGTCGACGGAAATTAATGGCGGGAAGTGGTGGAGAGATGGAGTGGGCTAGAAGGTGGTATGCGGAGGATAAGGCGAGGCGGATACTGCGGCCACACGTGGGAAGAGGCTGTAGAGGAGTGGATCGGGCGAGTATAACGAAGGGAAAGGAAGGGAGTGGGGGGAGGGTGGTGAGGAAAAAGCGGGGGAGAGACGAGTGAGAGGGAGTGGGGGTGCAAATGTAGGGAAGCAGGGGAGAGGTAACGAGGTAAGAAAGAGCAGATGAAGAGAAGAATGAAGGCGACAACGGAGTCATTGAGATCGGGGGAGGTGGAGTGGGGGGAGTGGGGGAAGTAGCGATAGGCCGAGGAATAAGAAGGCAGAGGAGGGGTCAGAGGTGAGGGCGAGGTAGGAGCTGCCAAGAGGGAGTGAGGAGACGGTTAGGGAGCAGAGAGATGGGAGAGGACGACGATGGGAGCGACGGTAGCTGAAGACGAAGGCGGTCGGAGGAGGAGGGGGGGGGGGTCGAGGGAGGACGGGAATTGGTGTAAGGAATGCAGGCGAGAGAGAATAGAGAGTAGGGCGATGAGAAGAGGGAGAGGCAGGAACGTCGCCGGACACGGGAAGGAGGGGGGGAATGGGCGAAGGTAGGGCCATGAAAGCGGTGGGGGGGGAATTGAAGGAGGAGCGAGTAGAGAGAAAGAGCGAGGAGGGGGAAGGCTGGGAGGATTGGGAACTGAGAAAGAGAGGATGACGTTGTAGGGGGAATGAGCCAGAAGAGAGAGAGGCGGGGGAGAGGGGGGGGGGGCGAGGCTGAGAAAGGGAAGAGCGAGAGAGGAGGAGAAAAATTGGAGGAGTGAAGAATTGAGAGGAAACGATGGGGGGGAAGATGTGTAAGGGAGAGACCGGAGTGGGGCAGCTGGGTAGAGGGGAAAGAGGGGGAGGGAAGGTTGGGGGCCGGAGAGTAGGAAGGAACGTTGAGGAAGGGTCGGGGGGGGTGATGGGGGACCGTGGACGGGCAGGGGGAGGGGAAATGGAGAAGAGGAGACGAAAGGAGGATGGGAATGGAGAGGGACGAGGGGGGGAAGGACGAGAGGAGCAGTGAGGAATGAGTGGAGGTGAAGGAGGCGTATGGGGAAGGGAGGAGAGGGGGCAAGCAGAGGGGACAAAAAGAAGTAGAGAGAAGCTGAGAGAGGATGATGCAGGACGAAGAGGATACTGCGAGGGATGCGAGGCGATGGGAAGGGATGTTGATGAATTCTGTGAGAGAAGGAGTGGGGATAGGTCGAGTGAGGGGGGGGGGGGGTAGGGAAGAGGGGAAGAGGAAGAGGGAGGGGAGGGTGCTGACGCGGAGGGGGCGGCAAAAAGAAAGGAAGAAGAAAAGGTGCCAAGGAGGGAAGTAGATCGGGGAAGGATGGGAAGAGGGGGAAACTGATAAGGGGGGGGGAGTGGGGAGGCAGGGGAAGTAGCAGAGGAGCGACAAAGAAGAGGAGAAAAGGGGGGGGGGAGGCAAGGAGGAATGAGAGAAAAGGGACACGGAAGAGAGGTAGTGGGGTGGGCGGAAAGGAGGTAGAGGATAGATGGTGAGGAGGACAGCAAGACGAGGCAGGATGGCAGAAGGGGATGGGTATGGGGGACGAGGGTGAGGGAGAAGAGTAGGAAGAAGGGAGGGGGGGGAGGGAATAAGACAGAGGAAAGCGTGCGGAGGAGAGGAGGAGGCGGAAAGAGGGAAGAGAGGAGGACGGAAGAGGATGGGGTGGGGAGGGTGCGGAAGGGAGGAAAGAAAGGGGGGGGCTCGAGAGATCGTAAGCAGAGGATGGAAAGCAGGGAGAGCGTGAGAGTTTGATGGGGAGGGGGTGAGAGGTGGGAGGGGGGAGTAAGGGATGGCGTGATGGGGAGGAGGGCGAGTGGGGCGAGAAAGGGACGAGGGAGAAGAGAAGAACAGACTTCGAGGGGGAGAGAAGTCGGGGGGGGCGGTGAGACTGGAAGAAGAGCGCGAACGCGGGGGGGCAAGACGAAAGTGGAGGGGAGGGACGAGGAAGTGCGCAGGGAGACACGCGGTGTGACGAGAGGAGAGATGGAGTTGAGAGCCAGGAGGAAGAGGGTTAGAGGAGGAAAAACGGTGAAGTCGGGGGGGAAAGAGAGGCAATGAGGGAGGAGGAAAGGAGGGGGGAGGAAGAGAGAGAGAGAAAGGAGAGGGGGGGATGGGGGAGGTGGCAGGTATGAAGCGGAAAGGATGACGGGGGATGAGCAGGAGAAGCGAAGTTGAATGGAGGGAAAAGGGAGGAAGGAGAGAGGGGAGGAGATAAAAAATCGGGGTGTGGGAGAGCGGTAAAAGGAGGAGGTAGAGGATGGCGAGAAGATGAGGGGAGATGAGGGTCGGCAGGGGGGAATGGTGGATGAGGCGAGGGAACAGAGAGGTGAAGCAGGGCGGCGCCGGGAGATCGAGGGCGAGAAGGAATCGAAGGAAGGGCAGGAATCAGGTGGGGGGAGATGAGGGGAAGCGACGGAATGAGGGGAAAGGGGAACAGCGAAGGGGGGGGAGTGAGGTGGAGGAGGAAGGAAGGAGAAGGGGGGGGACGGATCGTGCAGATGGGAGAAGAACGGAATAAAGCGGGGGCGGGGAGAAGAGTGGAAGTGATAGGGATGGATAGGTGGAAGGGAAGGAGGAAAGAGGTGGGAATGAAGATCAAGAGACGGAATAGCAGCCGGAAAGGCGGGTGGGAAAGAAGAGCAGGCCGCGAAGGGGGGGGATGAAGGGAAAGTGGCCGAGCTGAGGGAGTGAGGTAGGGGACGTTGGTAGGTGGGACCGCGACAGAGGAAGAGGGAGAATGAGTGTAGTAGAGAGCGGGGGGAGAGGATAAGCGAATGGAGCGTAAATGGGGAAAGGACGCAGGGGGTGGAGAGGTAGAGGGGAGGAAGGAAGGGAGACGGGAAGGGGTGGAAGCGGAATAAGGAGTGGTAGGGGAGTGAGCGGGGAGGCGAGAACCGTGGGAAGTAGGGAGAAGAGGAGTAGGCGGACATGACGTGTGGCGATGATGGAGGGCGAAGAGCGAAGAAACGCTGAGGGACGTCTAGCCAATGGGTAGACCGGTGTGGTGAGGAGGAGTGGAGAAGGAAAGACGCGTGGATGTGAATTGAGAGAGGGTGCGACGGAAAGAGGACGTTCCGACGGGCGTGTAGTGGAGGCGAGGGGCAAGTGAGCAGATGGAGAGCAAGGAGGGGAGTTATCGAGAGAGGGGGGGGGAGGGAAAAGAAGGAAGTAAGAGATAAGCTGGCAAGGGGGGGGAGGGAAGAGGGGGAAGGAAGAGGGGTCGGGAGGGCGAAGGAGAAGAGGCCGCAGAGGCGGAAGGGGGCGGCAATTTGTGAGTAAGAGGGAGAAATTGGAGCAAGAGTGCGGGGAGGAAGAAGAAGGAGAGGGCGAGGAGGGGCGAAGACGGGGAGGGGGGCGCGGAGGTATGCGATGGAGGGAGGTTGGAGGAGAGTGGGATGGGGACGAGAGTAGAAGAGGACGCGACGGAAGGGGATAACAAGGCAGAGGGTGCGATGCTGAGGTGGGCAAGGGAGGGGAGCAGGAAAGAGAGGGGAAGCAAGCCCGTGGGGGAGAAAAGGAGTGGGGAAACTCGCGAGGATGGGATGGAGGGGAGAGTGAGGAGGGAGGGAATGAGATAGGGGGGGGATGAGGAAAGGGGGGGAGAGGAGACTAGAGGGGTGACGGCGGACGAGGCGAAGGAGAGGAGGAGGGTGTAAATGAGGAAGGCGGGAGGGGGGCGGGGAAAGGGGGAAGAGAGGTGGCGGGAGGAGGGGGGAGGGTGAAGAGGTAGAGAGGAGGTGTGCAAAGTTGGGAGGGGAGCAGTGACTGCGGGAGAGGGGGGAAGTGAGGAGGGGAGAAAAGGGCGTGAGGGAAGAGGAAAGGGGGAGAAAGGCGTGGGGGGGGGAGAGAGGACAGGAAATAACGCGGAGTGGAAGAAGGGAGGTGAGTAGAATTGGGAGGACGGGGGAGACGCTTGGGGTATTGTGGGAGAAAAGGGAAACGGCAGGAGGAGGGCGGAGAGAAAGAGAGGGTGGAGGGAGAAGGGGGGAAGTAGGGAAAGAGGTGCCGTGGAGATAAGGGTGGAAAGAGGGAGGAGAAGGGGGGGGGATAGGAGAAGAGACGAGGGGGGAGGATCTGTGACGCTAGGGGAAGGGTCAAAAGGGGCTCTGGAGTGCGTGGGGGTGGGGGAGCGGAAAGAAGATGGGAGAGGAAGGGGAGCCATGGGAAAGAGGAGCAGAGGAGATGGGGTAGATGGGAGTCGGGGGGGGTTGTGAGAGAACTATACAACCAGGGAGCAGTGTGAGACGGAGGTGACGGATGATGAGGGGAAAAGAGATAGGCAAGGGTTAAGAGGGAAGAGGCCGGGAGGAGGTTTGAGGAGCGACGCAGACAGGGGGAGAAGAAAGAGAAGTAGCGGGCAGGGGGAGAGGAGGGAGTGAGAGGTGGAGAAAGTAGAGAAGATGTAGGAGGCGGTGAAAGAAGAAGGTTTGGGGCGATATGGGTCGGGAAGCATGGAGTGAAGGAAATGGGTGAAGGGGAACGTAAGAGAAGGGGGAAACAGAGAGGGACGGGACAGGAGGAAGGGGTGGGGGTGTGTAGCAAGGAAAATAAAAACATAATGGACGGGAAATGCAGGAGAAAGTAAGAGGAAGGGGGGAGAAAGGAAGATAGAGGGGAAGGGGCGAGGCGAGAAGCGATAGAGAGAGTGAGGAGATATGTGAGGGGAGTAATGGGAAAAATGGGGAGGATGGGTGGGAGAAAGAGCATTGGGATGAGGGGAAGGGAAGGAAGGGGGGGAGAGGGAGAGCAGGCAGGGGAGAAGAGTGAGAGGAGGGACGAGGTAGAAAAAGAGGGATGTGGAAAGGTATAAATGTCGAAAGTGGTAAGGGAGAGCGTAGGAGTGAAAAAATGAGAGGGACGGGAGCGGGGGGTGAGCGAAAAGGAGGATGTACGAAGCTGGAGTAAGGAGTTGGCGGACGGAGAGGGGGTGAAGGGTAGGGAGCTAAGGTGGACAGGAGATGAAAAGGAGGGAGGTGCGGAAAGACAAGGAAGGTGAAAAAGAGACAAGGCGGAGGGAAAAAGAGAGTATGCATAGAAGAGAGCCGAGGGGCGGATTGACGGAAGAAGGTAGAAGAGAAGGCAATCGGTGAGCAGGAAGAGGAAGGCAAGGGGAGCCAGCAGAACGGGCGGTAGAGGAAAGGAACGATAAAGGGAGAAGGGAGAGGATAGGACAACGGAGATAATGGAGAGAGGAAGGATCACGGCAAATGGGAGAAGAGGATAGCGACAAGGGCGGTGGGGGAAGAAGAAGGGGAAGAGCGGGAGATAAAGAAGGGGGGGAGACAGAGGGAGAAGAGAGACTGTGGATTGGGAACAGAAGGGCCAGGGAGGGAAGTAGAGGAAAAAGACGGAGAGGGTGAAGGAGTGGGGGGGGAGGGCGAGGGGTGTGTAGCAGGCGGGGCGAGGGAGGGGGGGGTGAGGTGAGAGAACGTGGTGGAGTAGAGAAGGAAAGAAAAAGTGAGGCGGCGAATGGGGAGAAGGAAAGCGAGCGAGTACAAATGGAGCGATGGACGGGAGTGCGGGAGAGGAGAAAGGAGGAAGAACGGTGCTGAGCAGCGGGAACGAATGCGGGAAAGGAAGAAGATAAGTTGAAGTAGGGATCGGCGAAGGGGCAGGGACCAACGGTACAGTAAATGCAAAGGGGAAAATGAAGGGGAGAGAGGGGGGTGGGGGGAGGAACGAGAGTGGACGAGAGGTAGGCAATGCGGAGGAAAGCGTCATGGGGAGCGCGGCGATCGAAGGGGGAAAAGAGAGGGAGAGGCGAAGCGTTACAGGGGCAAGGAGTTCGGGAAAGAGAAGGGAGATGGGGGAAACGGCGCAGGAGTGATGAGTGGGAGAAAGAATGGAGAGCGGGGAGATGAGAAAGGAACTACGAGATAAACGAAGGGTGGTGCGAGTGAGAAAGGGAAAGCCGTAAGACGCATGGCGCGGCGAAGTGGGGGTAAGGGAAGTGGTTGGTTAGCGATGGAAGGGAGGCGGAGGGAGAAGGGGAAAAAATGGAGGAGTGAGGAGGGAGGACAACTAGACGCAACAGATGCAAGGGGTAGAAAATGTGGAGGAAGGAAGATGATGGGGAGAAGATGGTAGGATGGGTGATGAGGCGGGGATGAGAGACGGGGGGAGAGAAGAGGGAGGGAAGGGCGGAGCCAGAAAAAGGGGGAGGAAGGGGAGGAGGGAAAGAAGGAGAGGGAGCAAAGAACGGATGAATGATAGAAGGAAACGATGAAATATCCGAGAACTTAGCGTGGTGGGGGCGAGGGGGAAAGTGGAGGGGGGATGAATGAGGCGGTGGATCGAGATGGGGAGAGAGAATGGGGGGGGGGAGGGTAGAGACCGGAATGCAGAGACGAATGGGGGGGTGGATGCCCGACGCGAGGGGAGTGAGCGTCCAATGTAAGGAGCACGGGGGCGACAGGTAGGGAGGAAAAGGATTGTGGGGGAGTAGGGGTCGAGAAAGAATGGGAGGCAGACATAGAGATGAAAAGGAGAAAAGGAAGAGGGAAATGAGTGAGAGGCGGGGGGAACAGGGACGCCGGGGTAAGTGGGAGAAAGGGGAGAGAAGAGAGGGGCGGGGAGGCGCGACGGTGTGGAGGCTAAGGTCAGAGGGGAGGGAAGGTGAGGGGTGAATGGTGGGGGGTGCGGGTACGCCTGGCGAGAGCGGGAACAGTGGAGTGAGCACGGGGAGCGGGGGGGCGGCAGGGGGAAGTGGTGGGGGAAGAACGGAGACGAACGGAGTGGCTGGGGCGGGGGGAGGGAATTGAAAGAGCAAGGCAAATAAGGGGAGCAGGGGGAATGAGGAAGATGGGGCGAGGAGGCATGTGGTCGGAGCGGGAGATAGGGAGGGGGCGGAAAAGAAGAGGCAGGGAAGAGATGGTGGGTGAGGGGGACACAGAAGAAGTGGAAGAAGAGAATGTTGATGAGTGTGTGGTGTGGAGGGGGGAGGAGGGGGCGGGGAGGAAAAGGAAGATGGGTGTGGGAGTGGAGTAGGGAAATAGGACAGGAGAGGGAGGGAAGGCGATCGAGAGACAGCGAGAGGAGGGATGGGTTAGAGGCGGAGGAGAGCACGGGGAGTGGGAAGCGGGGAGGGGTGGTAAAAGGAGAGGGACGGGAAGGAGGCAGACGCGGGGAGTGAAGGGTTATTGATGGAGGGGGTGGTGAGATAGGAGGAAGAAACAGTAGGACGGTCGAAGGGATAAGGAATAGGGTGAAGGAAGGAAGGAATGAAGGGAGGAACGGGGGAAGCGAAGGGGACGGGGGGAGGAAGGAGGACGAGGGGTGGGTCGATGGGAGAAGAATATGGAGACCAGGGGAGGGGTGGAGGGGATAGAAAGAATAGGAGGAGGCAAAGTGGGGAAGTGATGTAAGGGACGAGGTGGACCAGGAGCAAGGGGGAGAGGGAGTGCGCGGAAGGAGGTAAGATGGAAGAGGGGAGGGAACGCAGGGAGGACGAAAGAGTGGGGGAAGGGAGATGGGGAGGCAGGGGAGGAAGGGTGAAGGTAGGGAAATGACGGCAGACTGGGGAGGGCGGGCGGAGGGAAGGAGGGGGCGAGGGAGGAGCAGGTGCAGGGAGATGGAGAGGAGGCTAAGAGAGGGACTGAGGGGATGAGGAGAGAATCCCATGGGTCGGAGGAGAAGATGGTGGAAGAGAGAGGGTGCGAAAGGACAAAGGATGAGGAAGGGAGAAACAAAAAAGGGAAGGGTGAGGAGGAAGGAGAGAGGACGAAAAGGAGATGGAGAGGGGAGCTGGGAGCGAGACGCGGCAACGGGATGGGGAGGGGAGGGAGGAGGGAGGGGGCAGGGAGGAATGGCCAACTGGCGAACAAGGGAGGGAGAGGAAGGGGAAAAGGAAGAAACGGGTGGAAGGCAAAAGGGGAGCGAAGGGAAGACGAAGGGAGGAACGGCGAGGGGAAGGGGAGGACGGAAAAGACGGGTGAGGATAGAAAGGTAAGGGAGAGGAAGCAGAGCTCGGGGGCGCTAGGGAGCAAGGCGGGTGGGAGGAGGAGGGCAGTGCCCGAGAGAATGGGCGAGAAGGGGTGTATGGAAAGGAGCAGAATGCGTACCCCAAGAGGGAAGCGAGGGCTGAGCAGAGGAGGAGGAAGAGAGGAAGTAGGATGGAGAAGAAGGATGAAGGGGCAGGCGAGCGGCGATAGACGAGCAGACGAGCATGGAGAGAAGTGTAGAAGACGAAGAAGAAGAGACGACGCGGGGGGTTTGGTCAGGGGAGGAGGAAGGAGAAGGTTGAGCTGAGGACGGGCGAAATTGGAGGGGCGAGTGGAAAGAAGTGGGGTAGAGAGAGGAAGCGAGGGAAGGACGAATAGGGGGGAAGCAGGAGTGGAGAGGAAGAAATAAGTAGGGTGGAAGAGGGTAGTCGTGAGGTGGGTGAGGAAGAGGGGGCTGAGGAAGGGAAAGCAGAGAGGGATGACAAAGAAGTAAGGGAGGGGAGCGAGCGGGGGAAGGGCGGGGGAGAAGATGCGAAGTCGATCGGGAAGAGGGGAAGAGGAATGGGGAGGGAGGGAGAAGGCAAGAGGCGGATGGGGGGGCGCGACGGAAGTAAGCGGGGGGGAGAAGGAGGGGGGGGAGAAAGAAGGATGAGAGGTGGGTAAGAGAGCGGAGACGAGGTAAGAGGAGTCGGGGGCGGGGGAGTGGAGCACGAGAAAACGGAAGGAGGGAGGGGATGTGGAGGCGGAGAGAGGGGCGAATGGAGAAGAGGAGTCGAGGGCGGAGGAGTGAGGGGTGGTTGAGGGGGTGAAGGAGGAAAGGCGGTGGGGGAGGTGAGGCCTGAGGAAAGAGGAGAAAGGGAGGGATAGGAGGCAAGGTTGCGGAGACGGGTTGAGGGATGAGCGGTGGAAAGAAAGGAGAAGAAGAGGCGAGAGCGGGGGGGGCGGGTGGAGAGGGGACGGGGAAGGGTGGTGAGGGGGAGAGGAAAGGGAGGGAGGAGGGCTGGGAAGAAGCGGTTGGCGAGAGATGGGGAGAAGAGATAAGAGGGGGGGAGAGGCGGGGGCAGTATTGAAGCGTGCATAGGAGGGAGCAGATGGGAGGAGTAGAGAGGGGAGGCTGGGAGAGGGAGGGGGGAAAGATGGGCGGGGGGCAAACGCTGGAAAGTCGTCGACGGGGGGAGGGGAAGGAAGAGGGGACAAGAGCGGAGGGGACGGAAACGGAAAGAAGCCGGCATATAGCGAAAAACGGAAAGAGGTGGGGGAGAAGGATAGGGGGAGGGAGATACCAGGGGGCGGGAGAGGTGGAAGTAGGATGGGAGGCGAGCAGGTGAAGAAGTGTGGACGAGGGGAGTTGGGACGATAAGGTGCAGGGGGGAGTAGAGTGGAGGAGGGGGGATGATGGGGTGAGGTAAGGATGTGGGTGGGGGGGGAGGTGGAAAATGAGCGGTAGGGGGGTAGGAAGGAAAATGGACAAAGAGGAGTGGTAGGTCGGGGGGGAAAACGAAGAGATAGCGGGAGAAGGGTGAAGCGCGTAGGTGAAGGGGAGAGGAAAGATCGGAGAACGATGAATGAAGAGAGGAAGATGGGCGGCAGAGAGGAGGGGATGTGAGCGAGAAGGGGAAGAAGGAAGTGAGCGAGGGAGAGAGGACGGGGAGGAATGGAGGGAGAAGAAGGGAGAGCGAGGGAGAGCGGAGAAGAGGAGGAGAGGGAAGGGGAGAGAACCGATGGAGGAAGGGTTACAGAGAAGGAGAAGAGGAAAGAGAAGAGACGCGTAGGTGGGGCGGGAGAGGAGGAAAGAGAGGGAGAAGGGAGAGGAGGAGTGAGAGAGAGAAGCGGGAAGTAAGGGAACGCGAGGAGTAGGAAGGGAAGACGATGAGAGGGCGGGAGGAGAGGGCGGGAGACGGAGCGTGGGGAGGGAGAGGGGAGAAGAGAGCAGTGAGAAGCGAAGAGGAGAGCAAAGTGGGAGAGGGCTGAGAGGAGAGGGAGGAGGGGGAGGAAGGAGGGGAAGAACAGGGGGCACGGGGGGTGAAAGGGGCGAGAGGTGAAAGGAAGAGGAGGGGGGGAGCGGGAGATGTGGGACTGGGAGCGGGGGGAGAAGGGGGGAAGGGTGGAGGGAAGGGGACGGGAGAGAGGGAGGATAGAGGGAAAGAAGGGGGGGGAGAATGGAGGTGGGGAGAAGGAAGGAGAGGAAGAGGTGGGCGAGGGAGGCAAGGGTGAAAAAAGAAGAGAGGAGTGGGAGAGATAATGAGGGCGGGCAAGGGGGGAGAAAGAATCGAAGAGAAAGGGGGAGGGAAGGGGTGAGGTGCTATGAGGGAGGAGGGAGAGGAGGTGGAGAGGACGTCGCGATGAAAGAGGGGAAGGTGGGGAACCCGGGGAAAGGGTAAGGAAGCAGAGATGGGAAGGGGGGAAGAGAGAGGAGGAGGGGGGTGAGGGGCAGAGGGAGGAAGGGGGGAGGGGGAGAGGAGCGAGGCGGGGAGGAAACCGGAGGTGGGACTGGGGAGGTACAGAACCGACAGCAAGAGTGGGGAAGAATAGGAGGAAAGTGACGAGGGGAATGGCGAAGGAGAAGAGAAGACTAATGAAAGGCACGGAAGAAGGGAGGGAGGGGCCGGAGTAGAGGGAGCGGTAGGGAACGAGGGAGTTGGGAGGATCGGTGGGAGAAAGCAGGAGGTTGTTAGGGATTGGGGAATGGGACGGCGCAGCGAAGAGGAGAATGAAGGCGGCGAGGGGCGATATAGAAAGGGGTTGGAAGGTATGGAGGGCGGGAAAGGGAGGAGGAAAAAAGTGGGAGGAGGAACGGCGAAGATGAAGTGGGGGTGGGGGAGCAGAGAGGGGAGGGAAAAGAAGTGGGGAGGAGCGAGATCGATGGCAGGGGAGAGAGGAGAGAGGGAGGAACCGAGGACACGGGCTGGCGGATATGGGGGTGGGCGGAGGCTAAGTGCAGGAAGGGGAGCGAAGATGAGGGAAAAGATGGGAATGGGGGCAGAAGGAGGGATAGGGAGGCCGGGGCGGAAGAGGGGTAAAAGGGTCGAATTGAGGGAGGGAAGGGGCGAGGCAAGAGCGTCTGTGGAAGGAAGAGCTGTAGAGGCAAGAGGGTTTGGATGGAAAGGAAGAGAAGGAAGTGGAGCTAAGTTAGAAGTGGGCACGGATAGGAGTAGAAGAATGGAGGAGTAGGGAAGAGAGAGACGGAGAGGGAGCGGATAAGGGGGGGATAAGGACGGACGCGGACATGGGGAGGAGGATGTGGGAAGAATGAAGAGCGGGGAGGCATAGAGGAGCGGGTAAAGGAAAAGCAGAGAAAGGCGACGGAGTTAAAGCGGTGAGAGGACGGGTAGGAATGATCACGAAACGGGGGTAGAGAAGGGGTAGACGGACGGCGGAGAGGAGGGGGAGAAGAGAGGGAGAAGGGGGTGAGAGCGGAAGGCGGAAAGGGGCGAGGGGCGCCGAGAGGACGTGTGTGGAGGGGACGAGTCGGTGCAAGAGGAACAAGGGGTGCGGGCAGGCGAATGAGTGAGGGGGGTCGATGCCGACCCGCGGGGTGGGAGACGAGGGAAGGGAGCGGAAGTGAAAGAGAATCGAAATGACGCAAGAAGAAGGGAAGAAGGGGAAAGGGTGCGCGGAGGGAAAACGGGCAGGCGTACGCGGGCGGATCGTCGAAAGGTGGGAGGGGAGGGGGGTCGAAGGAGGAGAGGTAGGGGGAGTGGGGGACACAGAGGAAGGAGAGAGGTGAACAAAGGGGTGGAGGGACATGAGAGGAAGGAGAGAGAGAAGGACAGAGGGAGAGGGATCGCGAGCGGGGTGGAAAAAAAAAAAAGGGAGATAGAAGGAGAGTAGGGGAGGGGGAGGGGACGGCAAGGACGGCTGAAAAGAAAGGGTGAGCGAGTACAGTATTGAGGCACGAAGGGAGGAAGACAGACGGGGAAAGGGTGAGAGGGAAGGAGAGAGGTGCGAGGGGGGGGGGGGGGGAAATGAGGGGGGAAGGGAAGAGAGAGGGGGACGAGAGAAGAGAACCTGACGGGGGAGCGGACTAGAGCCTGTAGATGTGGTCGTGGCGAGGAGGCGAGAAGGGGATGAAGCAGGGGCTGGAGAGGGGGCAGCTCAGAGGGGAAGCGGAGGAAGAGAGGAGAATGGGAGTAGCTACGAGAAGATGGAGGTAATGCGAAGGGGGTTTTGGTGGTGGAGGGTAGGTAGAGTAGGGAAGGCTGGATTGAATGGGGGGAAAAGGAGTGAGGGATAGAGGGGGTGGACGGAGGATAAGATGAAAACAATGGAGGGAAAGCACGCTATGAGAGCAGAAAGAGTGAGCGCAGGGGATGGAAGGAGCGGAGCGGAAACGAAGGAGCGGGAAAGTGGCAATGATGGCTCGCACCAGGGGAGAAGAGAAAAGAATGGGGCAAGGGTCGTGCGTGAGAGTTGGGAGGGAGTTGCGGAGAGAAAACAGATCGGGAAGTTAATGAGAAGATCGGGGCACAGAGTGGATAGGCGGGGAGGACGGAAGTGGGGAAAGAGAGAAGGGAACGAATAGGTAAGAAAGTGAGACAGTCGGGGAGCGACGCGACGGGGCAGGAGAAAGCGTAAGGAGAGATGACGTTTAAGAGGGCAAGAGTGAGAGTGAGGGCTGGATGGTGAACATGGGGAAGAGGGAGGAGAATTTTGATGAAAAGTGAAAAGAGAGGTGGAGAGAGGAGGATAGGGCGAGAAGGAGATGAGATGAAGAGGGGGGTCGGGGAGTGCACTAGGATGTAAGATGACGGAAAGAGGGAAGTAGAGCGGATTGGAGAAGGGTGGAAGAGACTGTGACATGAAGGACGAGGGAGGCAGTCGGGAGGAAATGTGTGGAGGTGGGGGGAGAAGGAACGGGAAAAATGAAGGTGGAGGTAGGGCTAGAGAGAAGGGGCAGGAAGGGAGAAGTGAGACAGGCAGGAGAAAGTGGGGGCGGGGGAGGGCAGTAGGAGGACGACGGTGAGATCACGACAGAGCTCGGCAATAGGGGGGAGGGAAATCAGAGGGGTATAGGCAGTTGGAGACGGGACGAAAGCTGGGGGAGGAAAGGAGAATGAGAGGGTGATACAGGAGAAGAGGAGAAGGGGGAGTGTAGGAGGGGCGAAAGAGAAGGGACAACGGGATACACAAAAGGGGGAGAGAGGAGGCCGAGAAGTGGGAGAGGAGGGAAGTGTGAGGAAAGAGGTTGAAGGGAGGGAGGGAGAAGGGGGAGGGTAGGAGAAATGAAGGGGCAGGAGGGGGGAGGGCGAGGGACGAAAGACGAGAGAGGTCGAGGTACGGAAAAGATGAAGGTGTTAGGTAGGGAAGGATTGAGTGAGAGGGAGGAGGAGGGGCGCGAGTGACGGGAGTGAAGATGGAGGGGGTAGAGGGGAGGTGGCAGAATGGGGGGATGAAGGGGAAAGGCACGGCGATGGAGGAAGAAGGAAGGGGTCATGAAGCGAGAGGGAGAATCGGGCAACGAAGATGGGGGAAGAGGAGGGGGCGGGTGAGGGAGGAGGCCACGGGGGGAAGGCGGGCGAGAATGGGGGAGGACCAGCGATGAAAAAGGAGGGGATGAGCGAGGGGGAGGAAGGAAGGAGAAAAGGAAACGGGATAAAGAGGTTTGCGCGGGTGTGCGGCGTTTGAAAGGGGGATGAAATTAAAGAGGAGAGAGAGTGATGGGAAGAGAGGGGAGAGGGAGAAACAGGAGGAGCGTGAGAGAGCGGGGGACGAAGACGGGGAGAGGGAGAGGAGGAGGGGGCGGAAGAGAAGGGAGGGAGGCCCGAGAGGAAGAGGAAGGGGAAGAGTGATGAGGAGTGAAGAAAGGCGAGGAGAGCATAGGGACAAGAGAAGACGGGGTTGAGGGAGGGGAGGGAGGGGAATGAGGGTGATGGAGGAAGAGATGGGGTAAAAATTGTGGAATTGGGGCGGGAACGGACAAAATAAGGCCGAGGGGAAGGGCAGGGGTGAGATAAAAAATGGGCAGGGAGGGAAGGGGGAGAAAGGGCACGCGGAGGGAAGTGGAGAATCGGGGGTTGAAAAGGGGATGGCGACGAGGAGGAGAGAGAGAACGCAAAGGAAGGACTATGAGAAGGAAGGAAAGCGATGAGTGAGGGTGGAGGGAAGGAGGTGGAGGAAGAGGGAATGGGGGGACGGAGGCGGCGCAAGTAAAGGATAAGAGGAATGGAGGAGAGATGCAGAAAGAGCAGAATAGAGGGAGCAAGGGGGAAATATTGGAGAGGAGGAAGGTGAAAGGGAAGCAGAACGGTGAGTGGGATGGGTAGTGGAAAGGGAAGGGGGGAGCGACGGGAAAGTAAGGGGGGGCAAAAAAAGAGGTCAGTAGAGCGGGGAGTAGACAGGGGAGGATCGGGGAAGCGGAGGGGATGGGAGCAGACGCGGGGAAGAGGAGTGAGAGAAGAAGGGAGGGGCCAGAGCGAGGGGGCGTAAATGCAGGGTGTGGAGAAAGGGGGAGGGAGAAGGAGAAAGAGTGGGTGGAAGGAAGCGGAAGAGGCGAGACGGTAGTAGTGAGACTAAGAGACGTCGGGCGGGGGCGAGGAGCGAAGGAGGGGACGGTGAGGTGGAGCACGACGGCGGAAGCGAAGGGGGGTGGAGAAGTGGGAAGGAGGAAGAGAGGTGCGAGCACGAGAGAAAGGTCGGTGGACGGAGGGGGGAGATGAAAAACGAGACCGGTGGAGTGTGTGGGGACGAGTGGCGGGGAGAATGGGTCGAGGGAAGAGATAGGAAGAGAGGGGGAAGGGGAGGTGGGGTGAGGAACGAGGCTGGGCGGGACGAGATAGGGGGAGGGAGAGACTAGAGAACGAGCAAAAGAAAAGCATCGAGGTACGGGGAGGAGAAAAGGGGAAAGATCTGAAGAGGGAGAAGTGATGAAGGTGGAGGAAGACAACAGGAAGGTAAAAGGGGGGAGAGGTAGAAGGAGGGAGGTACTGGAGAGGGGTGAAAGTTGGAGGGACGGGAGGGAGAAGGGATGAAGGAGGAAGGCGGAAGAGAATGAAAGAGAAGGGAAGGGCGCGCTGAGACAGGAGACGTAGAGCGGCAGAGGAAGGGAGAGGAGAGTCAAGGGAGGAAGGCAGACGGAAAGAGGGATGCGGCGAGAAGTGAAATGTTGGGGTGAGAGCGGGCGGGGGGGTGAAGGCGGGCCACGGTAATGGTGAAGGAGAAGAAAAGGGTGATCGGGCGCCCGGGAGGAAGAGACAGAGGAGGAGGGCGGGGGGGGGGACGGACGGAGGGGAAGGAGGGGAGTGAGCCCAGGCCGAGGGGGAGAATGAAGGGCAGGGCGTGAGATAGAGGGAGAAAAGAGCGAGAGGGAGGAGAGGAGTGGAGGGATGTGAACCGCAGGGAAGCACAGGGGGCGACGAAAACGGATGTGACGGGCGAAGGCGACAAGGGGGGGAGTGGAAGAATAGGAAGGAGTAGGCTTGGGAGAGAAGGGCCGAGGAGGGAAGTGCAGAAGGACGACGGAGAAGTCGAAGGAAAGAAGGACGGAGGAAAAGGAGGATTAGAAGATAGGAGAGAACATGGCAAGTGAGGCAAGACGCGAGATGAGGAGAAAAAGAGGAGGGATTGCGGGAGGTAGAGGGGAAGAGAGGGATAGGGGGGGGGATATAAGGAGGCGGGGAGAGGGGAGCGAGAGAGGGGGAGGAGAGAGAGGGATAGGTAAGAAGTGTAGTTAACGGATCGAAGGGGTAAGGGAGGAGAGGCAATCGGGAATGGGGGAAAGGCTGGGAACGAGGGAAACGCGTGCCGATGAGTGCGGGAGGAGGGTAGATGATGGGAGAGAGGGGCTGATACTATGAGCGTCGGGGAAGAGGAGATCGAAGAGGTTTGCGGAGGATCTGATGGTACGGGGAGGGGGGTTTGTAGAGGGAGTGGAAGGGTGGAGAACGACAAGGGTGCGGCGGGATGGGGACATAAGGAAAGGGGGTGGACAGGGTGAGCGGGGGAAGGAGGGAAAGGCGAAGGGTAGGGAGGGAAGAGAGAGAGGGAGGGACTGGACAGGGAGGGAGGAAGGGGGTGAGACGGTGGGGGAGCATGAAGAAAGAGAAGAAGACGGGATGGTGAGGGGGGGGAAGTGGAGAATGGGAGAGGGGGAACTGGGAACAGACAGGTGAGGAGAGGAAGAGAAAGACGGGAAGAGTAGAAGGCGGAGGTTCAGATGGGAGAGCGGTGGCGAGCAGGCGGGAAGAGTGTGGGAATGAGGAGTGAAGGGAAGGAGGGAGGAGAGGAGAGGGAAGGGACTAGAGCGAGTGAGAGCTGGATGGAGGCGTGGAGTAGAGAGGAAAGGGTGACGAGGAGGGAGCAGGGAACGGGGAGGGAGCGAAGGAGGCTGAGGAAGAGAGTGGAGAGCGAAGGGGGAAGGAGAAGCAGTGGAAGACGAGGAAGGGAGGGAGAAGAAGGGAAAATGGGGGAGAGGGGGCACGTGAGCGAGCAATGATGTGAGGCGAATGATGGGAGCGGGCGGATGAAGTATGGTGAGGAAGAGGCCAGGGGGAATGGAAGGAGGAAGGGGGACAGAGATGTAGGGATGAAAAGCAGGGAGGGGAGGGAAGGGGGAGAGGGGGAGAGGTCGCGAATGTAGCCGGGGGGATGAATTGAGGGGTGGGGAGGAGGCGGTTAGGGGGGGACGGAGGGGGTGATAGGATGGTGAAGTGGGAAAGGTAGGGATGGTGGAGAGCGGTAGGAGCGAGCGTCGATCCGGGAGAAGTAGAATTGAGTGCGAGGCGGAAGGATGAGAGGGTAAGGCGAGGAGGGGAAGGCGAGGGATGGGGGAGGAAGGTGAAGGGGCGACAGAATGCGGTTGAGGCCGAGGGGTGAATAGCGGAGAGGCGGGGTGTAGGGGACCGAAAGCGGGGAAAAAGGGAGAATGGAAGAGAGTGATAATAGGGAGCGGGGTGGGAGGGGTCGGTGAGTAAGGAAGAAGGGCAAGAAAGAGAAGGAAGGGTAAAGTGGTGAGATGAACTGAGGGGGGAGCAGGGGTGGTAGAAGAGGAGGCGAAGTGGGAATGAGCGAGGCTGGAGGGTGGGGGGCGGGGCGGAGAGTGAGACTGAAGATCGGAGAGGTGGGGGGAGAGGGGTGCGGAAGGAGTCGAGAAGGCCGAGACTGAGATGAGATGATGTAGAAAGGAGAGAAGGAGAAAGGCTAAACTGAGAAGGTGAATGAAGCGGAGGGAAAGAAGGAGAAAGGGGACGGGCGGAGGTGAGGGGTGGTGGGTTGGAAGAGCGGGGAGCGGAAACTGACTGGACCGGGTGGAGGGGGAGACTGAGGGAGGTGGAGTGTGGGGGTGGTAAGGGGGATGGAATAAGAGAGAGCCGAAGAGCGAGAGAGGCGAGGGCAGGAAGCACTGAGTTGGAATACGGAGGGAGAAGAAACGTTGAGGGGAGGAGGAGGAGTTACGGGGAAGAAGTTTAGTCGAAGCGAGTGGATGAAGAAACGGATCGTGTGGTGAGGCGAGGAGGGGAGGGGATGTGGAGAGAGGAAGCGTGGGGGATGGATGAAGCACAGAGGGATGACGTAGGTGAACAAGACTTAGAGAACGGAGGGGGGAAGCGCAGCGAGTGAGAGAAGGAGAGGGAGGAATGAGGCTGAGAGAGGTGGAGTGAAGGTGTAGAGCGAGAGAGCGCAGCCGGGACAAGGAAGGAGAAAAGGGAGGATAGTGGGGGGCTAGGGGGATGGATGTGCAGTGGGTGAGGGCGTGGGGGGAAGAGGAGGAAGTTCGGAGGGGTGAGGAGGTGAAAGGAGTGGGGTGGAGGAGAAGAGGGAGGGAGAGACGTGGTGGGACGAAGGGTGGAAGCGCGAGGGGGAGTGGGTTGGAAGAGGGAGAATTTCCAAGGAGGAAGGAGGAGAAAAATAGGGGACTGAGCGGAAGAGGGGTCGCGCAGAAGGACGAGGGGGACGAGGTGTGGCGGAGGCTACGGGGAGAGAGGGAACGCAAAGGGGACAGGGGGAGGCTGGTTGGAAGAGGGTGTGAGAAACGTGGAGGGGGGAATGAGAAGGGAAGGAGTGCGAGAGGGTGGAAGAAAGCGAGAGTGGGGAAAGGAAGGATCGAGAGAAAAAGAGAGGGACGAAGAATTCAGCGAAAATATGAAGGAAGCGTAGGGGGTGGCGCCGGAGGGGGAAGGAGGGAAAGGGGCGAGGACGAAGAAGGCTAGGGTAGGGAGACAGGTGAACGGGGTGCGGGGGGATATGTACGAAGGTGCTGGGCGGGAGAAGAGGACAATGGCAGAGGTGGGGAGAAAATGGAAGAAAGAAGATGCAGCTAACTAGAAAGGGGGGGGAAAAGAAGAGGAAAAACTGAGTAGGAGGAGAGTGATGGAGGTGGGGAAGAAGTGAGAGAGCAGGAGAAGGGGCGGAGCGAGAGGAGGAAGAGGGAAGGAATTGCAGTGAGAGGGGCGAAGTGGGGGGGGAACGCGTAGGCGGGACAGAGAAGGGGGTGGTGGATGAGGAGAGGATAGGAAGGGAAGGAACCGTGGTGTGGGGGGAGGAAGGGAAGAAGCAAAATTGGGAGAGAGGACCGGAGAAGGGTATGAAGGGGCGGAGAGGTAAGGTAAGGGAGTGAGGATGATAGGGGGCACGGAGGGAGAGGTAAGGGAAGGGGGCGGGAAAGGAGAGTGGGAGGGGGAGGGGACGGGAGCGGAAGGTAGGGGAAAAGGGCAGGTAGAGAGGGTGAGATGAAGGGGGTGGGATAATACGGAACAATGGGGAATGCGTAAGGTAGAAAGGTACAGAAGGGAGGAGTAGGTGGAAGTGGAGACGGATACGGGTTGGAATGAGCAGAGAAGGAGAGAAGGAGCATAGAGCGAACGGAGGGAGGAAGAGGGATAGGAGATAGAGAGAAAGAGGGAGGCAGGGAGGGGGCAGGGAGAAAAGGGTGAGGGCAGAGAAAGGGGGTGAAGGCGAAGAAGGGAGACGGGAGGGGGGTGAGGGGGTGTAGAAAAAGAACTGGGAGGGTAGAAGAGGATGCAGGATGAAAGGAGCGCGGAGGAGAGATGGGAGAGGGAGGGATGGGCAGAACGGTGTGAAGGACGGAAAGCCGGGGGGAGGTGGGGGGGTACGGTGGGAGAGAGAAGCAGGAGGAAGCGGTGAACGGATAAGGGTGGAAGGGGTAGAGATGTAATTTGAGAATGGCTGCGAGTGGAGGAAGGAAATTGGGGGATATTGGGAGGTGCGGTCGGAGATGTGACATGGAGAGGGGCAACGGAGGAGTGGTGGAGAACGGGGGTGGGAGTGGGGTGAGATAAAGAGACGGGAGGTATGGATGAGGACGTAACGGAGCGGTAGCCAGATTGAGCGCAACGCGGAAGGAGGGGGTGGGTAAGGGAGAAATGAAAAGTAGCACCGTGAGTTAAAGGGGGGCGAGTAATAGAGAAGTGAGAAGGCGTTGGGAACGGGAGGCGAAGGAGAGAGGGCGTGGGAAAGTGGAGGGATAGGGGGCAGAGAACAGTGAGGAGGGGAAAGGGATGAGGAGTGAGGAGGGGGATGTGGAGGGGCAGAGTGGGGGGATTGGGGAATAGGAGGGGGGGCAAGGTGGATGGATGAAGGGAAAGGAGAAATAGACAGAAATACGAGAAAGCGCGGTGAAGGGGAGAGTGCGCGGGCTCGACGCAGAGATTGGAAGTGACGGGGTAGAAGTGAAAAAGGCTAGAGAAAGTGCGTGAGCGAGCAGAGGGTGGCAGGAGGAAGGTAGGGGAGGGGGGGTGTGGGAAGTTGAAGGAGCGGGAACGAAGTGGACGTTAGGACAGAGTGTAGAAAGGGGGTGGAAAAGCGACAAAGGTGTGGGTGAACGAGTCAGAGCGGGGAGAGAAAGGAAATGGAGGGCAAGGGGGATGCAGATAGAAAAGCGGAGGAGGGGGAAGGGGCGGGGAGGTGAGGAAGGAGATCGACGGATGGGCAGGATAAGACCTGGCAAGGGTTAGGATAGAAGCGAGAGGGAGGAGAGACGATGAGAGGAGAGAGGGGAGTTTAGGGGAGGAGTGACGCAAAGAATAGGCGAGACGAGTGTGAGCGGGTACGGGGGAAGGAAACGGAAAAAGGGGAAGCGAAGAGGCTTTTGGATCGGCGAGAGGGGAGAGGGGCCGTAGCGAAGAGGGATACCAGAGTGGGGAAGCAAGCGAGGAGGACTGGCGAAGAGAGGACATAGGGAGGAAGATGCATGAGGAGGAAGGGCACTGGGAGAGAAGTGTGAGGTAAACAGGTGGACAGAAGAGGAAGGTGAAGAGATTAGGGGAGTGGGGGGGGAGGATCGCGGCATGGGACGAATCGGGTGAATGGAAATGGCCAACGAGTGTGATTAAGGAGGAGCGGGAGGGAGAGGGCGGCGTGCACGGATACGGAGATGCGATCCAGGCGGGAAGCCGGATGGACGGAGAAAAAAGAAGGGAGAGGAGAATTGGAAGGGAGGAAAGAAATGTGGATAGGGAGAATAGTTGGTAGGCGGGTGGGAAAGCGGGAAGGGAGAGGAAGAGTGGAAAGTGGAGGGTGGGGTGTAGGGAGAGAGAAGATGTGGACGCAAATGAGCGGGAAGGGAGGCGGAGAAGAGAGTCGAGCTGTAAAGTAGTACGAGGGTGGGGGGAAGTAGGAGGGGGAGAGGAGAGGAATTGTAGTTGAGCGAACGGAAAAAAGGCGGTAGAGGAAGATGGAAGGGAGAACAGGGGGGACAAAACAAACTGATAGAAGAAAGGATGGTAGGAAGGGGCCGGGGGGGATTGACGGTGAACAGCGGAGGGGGAGAGCTAGGAGACGCGATGAGGATGGGGAGGGGGGAGGAGGGGGAAAAGGAGAGAGACGGTGAGACGGAGGAGGAAGTGGGTGAGGGAGTGGAGAAAGTGTGAGAGGGGAAGTGAAGGGATACGGAAGGGAGGGGGGAAGGGCGGGGGTGAGGGAGGCGAGGGGAGAACGAGGGAGAAGGGAAGAGGAACGAATGAAGAGCGAGAAAGGGATAGAGTGAGGGGGAGGGAGAACTGAGAGGCAGAGAGGCGGAGGTTCGTGCGTAGCATCGAAGGAGGTGGAGAGGGAGAATGGAATAGGCGGTGGGGAAAGAGAAGATAGCGCGAAGAAGTGATGGAGGGCGGAGGGGAGCAAGGTAAGGGAAGGAGGAAGGGTAGACAGGGGCGGATGAGAGGGGAGCATGGGGGGGGGAGACGGGGTAGGTGAGAGGATGGGGCGGCACGGGAGAGAACGCGGTGAATTGAGGGGGGAGGGAGAAAATGAAAAAATAGGAGGAGGAGAGAAGAAAGAAGGGGGAGCAAAGAGGTGGGAAGGGATGGGAATGGGGATGGGGAACTAAAGAAAGTGGGCGCGTGGAGAGAGAGGGAGTAGGAAAAAACAGCGGTTGTGGGGGAGCAAGGAGTTGGACGAGAGGGATAAGCGAGAGAAGGATGGGAGAAGAAGCGGCAGGTGAAGGAAAGTGTACGAGGCGAGAGCGGAGGTGAGGGACGGCGTAGGCAGAAGAACGGAGATGGGCGGAGGAAGGGGCACGAGCGAGTGGGATGAAAGGGAGATGGAGCGAAGGTTAGATGACGAGGGGCGAGGAGATGAGAGAAAGAGAAGGGGCGAGGAGATTTGAGGGGGGTGGAGGGTGAGAATGGACGCGGACGGGAGGGGGAGAGGGGGGACGAGACAATGGGGAAAAGGGAGCGAAAGGAGGATGCTGGGGAGAGGGGGAGTAAAGTGAGCACGGGGTAACGTGGGAGACACTGAATGGAGAGTGGACTGTACGAGAATGTGGAAGGGGAGGGAGGAAAGGAAGAGAGGAAGCGGTCCTGGAAGAGGGGGGGTGGGATAAGGGGGAGTGAGAAGAAGGGGGAAGCGGGGGATGGAGGGAGGGGGAGTCGGAGGAAAAAGAAGGGCGGCGGAGTGAAGGAAAGGAGAGTTTGAAGAAAAGAGGAGGCGATGAAAGCAGAGGGGGGGAAGCTGAAGTTGGTTGAAGACCGGTACAGGGGAAGGGAAGGGAACGAGAGTGGGGATAGGAGTCGGAGTGGGGGAGAGAGAGGAGTGAGGAGGGGGCGATTGAGTAAAGTAGGGGGGAGAGGGAAAAGATGAGAAAATCGGGCAGAAGGAGTTAGAGGAGACAGTCGAGAGAGGGAAGATAACGGAGCAGGAGGAAGGGGGAAGAAGGGACAAGAGGATAGGGGAAAGAGAGGAAGGAGAGGAGAGGGGGAGGCGGAAAGAGGGGAGAGAGGGAAGCGAGGTCGGAGTAAGAGGGGCATGGGGGCGAGGGGGAAAGGGGAAGGCAGTGAGAAAAGTGGGCAAGGTGGAAGATGGGGCGAAAGGGGGTAGCGGGAGATGAGATAGGAAGGAGGGGACGTTGGGGGAGGTTGAGGCGGAAGGAAGCAAGATGAGGGGGGAGGAAGAGCGGGATGAGAATGACGAGAGATAGTGCGGCGAAGGACGGGTACGGACAGGGAATAAGGGGGATCGAAGGGCCAGGGGAGAGGAGGGGGAGAGGAGGAGGATGGGGAAGAAGGGGGGGAGAGCGGGAGGGGTAAGGGAGGGGAGAGGGGAAGAGGAAGAGGTGGGGGAGGGAATCGAAGGTGGGATGAGAGGTCATCTATCTAAACAACAAAAACAAAAAGGAGGCTGGGGAAAGGAAAAGGTGACGAAGAAAGAATGGGAGAGTGCGACGAGTGGCGGGGAGGGCGGGGGCGGAGGAGAACGGGGGAGTGAGGAATTTAGGAAGAGCGCGGAGAAAGGGTGCAAGGAGCAAGCAAGGGAAGAACTGGAAAAGGGGAACAGGCGAGGACGATGAGGAGGAAGGGCAGAGAAGAGGCGACGGGGAGAGGAAGATAACGCGGCGGGAAGGGAGAGAGGGGGGGGGGGAGTGTAGCGGAGAGTGTGAAGGGAGAAGAAGAGAGGCGGGTCAGAGGCAAGATGTGGTGGAATGTGGGGAAGTGAGGGCGGGGCGGGAAAGGAGAGGAGAGGTTGGAAGGGATGGCGGGGGGGTGGGGGAAAGATGAGAGGGAAGGGAAGAGTAGGTAGAAGGGAGAGAGGATTGTGGTGATATAGCGTCGGGTAGCAGGGCGTACAAGGACAAGGAGGGTGTGGAGAGAGGAGAGGGTGGAGGAAGGAAAGTGGGGAAATGATAGGATCAGGAGAATGAGGGGGAGAAGGGGAGGTATGAGGTGGGCGCAAGAGGGAGGGGGGCGGAGGGTACGGGGGCGGGCGGGCGGAGGCGTTAGGGGCGAAGGTGAGATAATGAAGAAGAGCGGGAGCAGCGGGCGGAGCGGAAGAGGAGGAAAGGCGGGGGTGGAGGAGAGGAAAAAGAGAGTGAAAGAGAAGATGAGAGAGGAGGCACGAGGGGGGGGGGGGATGGGTCGGAAGAGAAGAGGAAGACAGGGGAGGAGAACGGGGGCGGGGAAAGTGCAGGGAGGAAGAGAAGAGAGATAGAGGGGGGGGGGAGTGAGTGGGGTCGGGAGTGGAAGAGAGAGAAGTGGCGGAGGTGTGAATACCAGAGAAGAGGGGCGAAAGCGGTGTGGAAAGAAGAGACAGTGAGCGAGGACGGGAGCCAGAGGAGAGAGGGGAGGGACGAAGAGAACAAGGAAGCGAAGGAGCGAGGGGGAAGGGGGTCTAGCGTGGGGGGTGAGACGACGTAATACGGACAATGGTTGAAATGGAGACGCGTAGCGGGATCGGCAGGACGAGGGTAATGAGAGGAGGGAAATAGGGAAAGCGGGAAAGGGGACGGGGTCGGAAGGGAGCGAGCAAAGGAAGAGGGGGGTGAGTGGAGCAAATGGATGGGAACGGAGAGGAGAGAAGGGGGTGAGGAAATGGACAGTAACGCACTGGAGCGTGAGAAGTGATTGTTGATTAGAAGGCGGGGGAGGAGAGGAGGGTGGGGAGGGGAGGATAACGAGTGAGAATCGGAGATACGGGTGGATTCTAGGTCGAGGAGGGAGGGGGGAGGAGTGGGCGGGTTGTGAAAGGAAGAATAGAGGCTACTGAGTGCTAGAGGAATGGACGATAGGGGGAGGGGGGAAGAGAGAGAGGGAAGGGGGGAGGACGAGGGAAGAATTTGTGGAAGGGAGGGGGAAAAAGAGGTGTAGAGGAGAGATAGAAGCGGGATGAGCAGAGCAAGGCGGAAGGATGGGAGAAAGGGGGGAGAGGCGTGGAGGAAAAGAGGAAGGAAGTGTCGAGGGTGAAAGGTGAAGGAGAGTGCAGGGATGGGAACGGAATGGGGGGGGGCGCGATGAAGGTGAGGAGGTGGGCACGGGGGGGGGAAAGGGAACGAAAAAGCACGCGAGGGGGGGTGCGGAAGGGAGCAGGAGGAGAGAGGTAGGGGATAGGGAGGGAGAGTGGGGAGAACGGGGGAGGCTGGGAGAAGTATGAAAGAGAACGGGCACTCCAGGGATAGGTGATGAGGGGGGAAGAGAAGAAAAGAAGAGGGAGAAATAATGGAGGAGAGGCAGGTTAGGCAGGAGGGGGGGGAGGAGGAGTGTGAGGGTCGGCTACGTAGAAGAGTGTAAGAAGGAGGAGGAGGATTGAGATCAGAGGAAGGCGTAAGACGGCGAGGATGGAGGGAGAAGGCTAGAGAAGAGGGAGGTAGGTGTGGAGGGGAGAGGTGAAAAATAGAAAAGCGCGGGTAGACGAATGAAGGAGGGGGAGGGGATGAGAAGGAGAAGGCGGCAGATGCAAGGATCGGGGGAGGGGGGAAACAGATGAGGAAAACGAAGGCAGGGAGACGGGAGAGTAGAGAAAGGATGGGAGAGCAGAGGAAGAGGGGAAGCTGCACGGGAATCATGTGTGAAGAGGCAGGGAAAGGGCGGAACGTGAGAGGAGAGGAGAGAGGGCTTAGGGGGGAAACGGGGAGGGTTTTGAAGGGAGAGGGAGAGAAGAGGGGGGAAATTGAAGGAGTGCAAAGTACGGGGGCGGGGAGAGAAGGTGGAGCACATGGTGGAGGAACGGGCCTGTGATAAAGTGAGGGAGGGAGCTACAAGGAGAGGGGATGGGGGAAGAAGGAAGAAAGGGGTGTAAAGGCCCACTGAGACCGCAGGAGCAGGGAGAGGACCGCGAGGAGGGCTGGGGAGAGAGGAGGAGTAGGTATGGGAAGTGGGAGGGAAAGTATCAAACTGGAAGGAAGAAGGAGGCGGAGAAAAGAGGGAGGGGAGAGAAGGGAGAGGCTGGGGTGGTGGATTGCGGAGGAGGGGAAGGAGAGGGGGGGGGAAAAAGGAGAAGGGAGAGGTGGGGAGAGGGGGCAGGTTGGGTGAACAGAGGAGCGGAGGAAGAGGAATGGGGAGGTGGAAGCCTGGAGAATAGAGGAGAAAGCGGAGGATAAAGCGTGCGGGAGGAGGGATGACGAGAAGGCGGGCGGGGAGAACGGGAAGAGGGCGGAGCGAATGGAGGGAAGTGGAGAGGGAGGGTGGGCTGGGGGAGTGGGGAATGGAGGGGAGAGGGGGGATAACGCGGCAGAGGGCATAGCCGAGAGAGGAACGAATTGAAGAGCCTGGGTAGAGAAGCTCAGAGTCTGAAGCGTGGGAGGGATGCGGGGGAGAGCAGAAGGGGGAGGGTGGAGAGGGGAGAAAGGAAGAGGGAGGGGGGGGGTGGGTACTGGCGGGAGGCGGGTGAGGGGGTCAAAGGGGAGAGGAGAGAGGAGAGTCGGGGCGAGTGCGGGAAGAGAGATGAGGAGGCGCTCGGGGAGGCAAGGAGTCTAAACGGGAGGGGGAAGGGGACGGAGATGTTTCGGTGGGTGAGGTGGAGAGGAGCAGAGGCTGGGGAGGATGGAGGGAGAGTTGGAGGGAGAGGAGGGGCAGGGAGGAGTGGGGAGCGAAGAAGAAGTGAGGGGAAGGAAGGAGAAGTCGAAGGAGTGGAGTGAGAAGGGAAAGGGTCTGAAGGGTGGAGTGGGAGGAAGGGGGCGAGGGATCGAGGAGAGGGGCAAGGAAGGAAGACGAGGAAAGGCAGGGAGACGAAGAGCTGCGGCCGATCGGAGGAGGAGCTGGTACCGCAGGTTGGTGGAGGGGGGAGAAGAGAGGAAGACCGGCGAGCTTGTGGGAGAAATGGGCTGAGGGAGGAAGGACGAGTGAAAGAGGAGTGAGAAGCTGAAGGCAGAGGGAGGCGGGGAGATTGAGGGCGAATGGTCAAGTGGGGGGCGTGAGGGGAGGAAGCAGAACCGGGAGAGGGTGGAGAAGGGCGGCGCGGAGGGATGGAGGAAGGGGCCCCGGGGCGAGGGAAGACGAGGAGGATGAGGAGGAAGGAAGGATGTGAAGGAGACGAGGGAAGGAGGTGGCGAGAGAGAGGGGGGGGCACGCAGAAAGCATGAGGGATGTGGTCGAGGAAAGGCAGGACTCGGGTAGAAACAAGGGGAAACGAGTGAGAAAGCGCTTAAAAACAAACGAATGATAGTGGGTGTGGGACGGGATTGGGAGAGGAGCGAGGGGTGAGAAGGGATAGGAGACGGGGGAAGGGGGGGTGTGGGTAGAGACAAGAGGGGGGGGAGGTGGGGAATTGGCGAAGGGGGGGGGGAGGATGGGGGAAGTGTAATGGATGGACGGAGAGTAGCGCGAGAGAGGTGGAGAGCGGAAGAAAAGGAGAGAGGTGACGTGGAGAGGGGAAAGGGCGCGGGTGAGAGAGAAAGACAGGGGGCGGGAAAGTGTAGAGGGCAAAAGGATATAGAGAGGGGAAGTATGTACGGGGGATTGGAGGGAAGGGATGGAACGGTGAATGGGAAGGGAGGCGCAAGAGAATGGGGAGCGTGGGTGACGAAGGCGAAGGGGGTGGAAGAGTGGGGGAGGATGATGGGGATGGGGAAAAGTGGATGAAAAGGAGGGGGGTAAGATAAAAGGGAACGCAAGTGAAATAGATGAATGATGTGGGGAGTGGTATGGGGGAGGGAGAAGGAAAGGACGGTAGAGACGCGGCGAAGGGGAAGGCGGGGGGGGGGCGAGAGGAGGAAGGGGAGCAGGATGAGATAGGTGCGGGGAAGAAAGGGGAAGGGTGGATAGGAGGGGTGAAGCGTGGGGGGAGAAGAGGGAAAGAAGAGGAGGCGAGGGGAGGGACGAATGGGAACGGTGGTAGAAGGGTGTGGAATGAAGGGAGAAGGAAGGTGAGAGTGGGGAGGGGGCGGACGAGAGGACCGGAAGGGGGAGGGGGAAGGACGAGTCGCAGTAGCTGAAGAAGTAGGGGTGAGAAGAACGGCAGGGAAGATGAAGTAGAGGGCGAAAAGGGGAATGGGAATATGCGGAGGATAGGTGGGTGTAGATGAAGGAAGAGTGAAGAGGAAGAAGGGAAAATGGAAGAGGAAGGAGGTGAGGGGGGGAGGAGTGATAAGGGAACGTGAGGGAAAGGGAGGAAAGGATACAGCGAATCTTAAGTAGGGCTTAGGATGGGGTGAGGGAGAAGAAGGGGAAAAGCATGTAGCTGAAGTAGGGGTAGAGGAGAAGGAGAAGAGGGGAACAGGGGAATAGGGGTGGAAGAGGATGGGGGTGGACCTATGGGGGCGAACGAGGTGAGATGCCGCAAGGAAGGGGGGGGTAGAGGGAGTAAAGAAGAAGGAAAAGTGGATGAGTTGCAGAGGGGAGGTCAAAGGGAAGGAGGAATACGGGGGAGTGCGAAAGGGTGGCAACGGCGGGAAGCGTGGAAAGGGATAGAGGGGGGACAAGGGTGAGGGAAGCAGAGGGGGACAGAAGTAGGAGGGGGGGGGATGGCGGGGAGAGGGGGGGAAGGCAGCGGAGACCGGGGAGAGCGAAGGGGAAATGAGGGGTTACGGAGGGAGGGGGAAAGCTGGGGGAAGAGGAAGAGGGGGATAGATGAGTGGGCGCGAAGAACGGGAGGAAGAGGCGCGATGGAAAGGGCCGGAGAATGAAGGCGGGAGGGGTGGGAGGGGGATTGAGTGGGGAAGAAAAGCAAGGGGGGAGGATGATTAGGAGATAAGTGACATGAGGGGAGGAAGAGAAAGAAGGCTGGAGAAATGAGAGGGGAGAAAGGAGGGGATGTGGAGGGGTGAGAAGGAGGAGGAGGGGGGATTCTGGTGGGGGGGGAGAGAGGTGACAAGAGAAGCGAGGGGAGAGTGGGGGGGTGTAGCGAGGAGGGAGAGGGAAGGAGACTGGGGAACATAAGTAGGGCGGTGGGAGGGGGGAGGGCGAAGAGGGAGGCAGGTCGAGGAGAGGGGGGAAAGACATGGGGGTCTGGGAAGGGGGAGGGGGGGGAGAGGGGAGGTGGACGAAGAGGAGGGGGGGGGAAGAGGAGGGAGAGGCGGTGGGAGAAAGACGAGGGGAGGGGGGAGGGAAGAGGGTAAGGGGAAGGCGGGAATTAGGGGTGGGGGAGGGATAGAGGAGATCGAAGGGGGGCGGTGACGGATGTGAAGAGCGATGGAGGAACTGGAGGGAGGAGGGGAGGATGAAAGCAAGTGAAGGAGGCTGTGAGAAGGGGGAGAGCTTGAGAAGGGAGAGAAGATGATGAGGGAATGAAGGGGGGGACAAGGGCGAGAGGCGAAGGGCGGAGAGGGGGAAGCGGGGGAGAGGAGAGAGAAAGAGGGGAGGGGAGGGGGGAGGGAGGCGAGTTAGGGAGACGGAGAGGGGAGAGCCGGAGATGCAGAGAGCAAGGGAGAAGTGGAAATAAGAGGGAGAGGAAGAGGATGAAGGAAGCGGGGGTAAAGGAAGTGGGGAGGAATCGGGGGGGGGGGGAAGGGAGGTTGGAGGCGGATGCAGTAGAAGGAGATTGGGAGAGTGGGGAGGGGAGGATGGGGAAGAAGCGGGAGCAAAAGAGAAACGGCGAGGTGGGGCGGACAGGAAGATGGCGGGACGATGGGCAGGGGGCTGGCAGAAATTCCGGGATGGCGAAAAGGAGGGTAGAAGGAGAAGGGGCGAGAGGGAAGGGGTAAGGGGCTTGGGAGTACGAGTGAAAAGGATAAATAGAGAAGGTAGAGTAGTAGGGGAGGGGAGAACAGTCTGGGAGAGAGGGCGAAAGTAGGGAAGAAGGGCGAGAGGGAGGGGATGGGAGGGGTGGAGGTGGAGCGGAGCAAGGGTGAAGGGAGAGATGGAGGGAACGGGAAAGAACGGTAGAAAAGTATGGAGGCGAGTAGGGTGAGAAAGTATGAGGATGAGGGAAAAGGGGGGACGGGAGGAAGAAGGGGAGGTACGGGAAGAAGGTAAAAGTGAGGGAGAGAAGATGAAGTGAAGAGGGCAAGAGGGGTGAAGGGGAGAGGGTGAGAAAGGAAGACAGGGAGGAGGAAGGCGGAGGAAAGCGGTTCTAAGGCGGGTGGCAAAACGGGGAGGAAGGGAAAGACGGGAGGAAAGGAAAAGGGGGCAGGAGAAGAGGTAGGAGCAGGAGAAGGGGTAGGCGGGGGTTCGTGGCATGAGGGGGAAGGGAAGTGCGCGGAGAAGACGAGGAAAGAGGGAGCGACAAGGCGGGAACGACGGGTGTAGGGGCGCGGGATGAAAGTAGGGGGGAAGGCGAAAGTGGAAGAAGAGGGGGGCGGAAGTGTGGAATGGAGAGGGAGGGGTGCGGGCAAGAGGGGTAGGACGGGGAAGTGAACGGGATAACGGTTGGTGACTGGGGGAAAGACGCGAGAGAGGACGTTGGGGGTTGGAAAGAGTCGAGATGGAAAAGCAGAAGGAGAGGAGACGGGGGGTGAAAGGGGGAAAGTGAAGAGGGAAAAGGGGAGGGATGCGCGTGAAGGAGTAGGAGAAAGAGGGGTGATTGGGCAATAAGAGGTACGGGAAAGATGAAATGAGCGATGAGGATGGAGGGATGAATTGACGGAAAGAGGTAGCGGACGGGAGAGCCCCGAGTCGACGGCGTGGGAGCGATCGAGGGAAAAGAGGTTTCGACGTGTGGGGTACAAAAAGCTGAGTAGGAAGGGAGTTGACGAGAGAGAAGCGAAAGACTAGCCGACGTGAGAGACGGGAGTGGAGAAGGGAAGCGGTAAGTGAATGAAAAGATTGGCGTCCTATAAGGGGGGAGGAGAAAGAGGAGCGAGAGGGGGCCGGGGACAGGGAAGAGGGAGATGTGGTGAAGAATGAGTAAGTGGATAGCCAGGAGGAGTCTGGGTAGAGGGGGATGGAGAGTGAATGGTCTGAGAAGAACGAGGTTAGTGAAGGGACCGTGGGGGGAGTGGGAGGGGAAGGAAGATGGGCTGGGAGGAGGAGCATGTGAGGTGGGTAAGAGGGGGGAGAAGAGGAGTGCGGGCCGGGGGGCACACAGGATGGAACGGGGTTGGGATGTAGGTGGATGAGGTGGACGTTAGCGAGAAGAAGGAGGAAGGGAGAAAGGTAGAGGAGTGGAAGGGGGAGGAGAAGCAGTGGTGAGGGGGAGGAGGAGCGAAGGGGAGGGGGGAGTAGGGAGAAGGGGGTGTAGATGGTGGTGGAGGTGAGTGAGAAGCGGTAGTGCAGATAGAGAGGGGTGAGGAGGGGAGGTGTGGTGGGGACAGGGAGTGGGGGAAGGGGAGAGGGGGGAGGGGAATGTGAATGGGGAGGAGAGAATAGGAAATTGGAAGAAGGTAGGGTATCGAGGTTATGTGCTAAGGAGCGGAAGAGTGGAGCGATGTGAGCAATCGAGGGGTGAGTGAGGAGGGGCTGGGGGGAGAAAGGCGAGGGGGGAAAGAGCGAGAAGAGGTGCGGGGAGGTGGGGGTGAAGCATAGGGGTGAACTGGAGGAAGGGGAGCGGGGGAAAAGAATGGGAAGTCGAAGGAGAATTGAGGAAGAAGGTGAGCAACGAGGGGAGGAACAGAGCGGTGGTTAGGCAGTGGGGCACGAGCTGGAGAGGACAATAGTCCAAAAAATGTTGAAGGAACGAAATGAGGGAAAAAAGGGAGCGAAAAGAGCATGAGAATGGAGAGAAGGCGGGGTAGGGTGGAGGGAGGTGGGAGGTGAAAAAGGGGGAATTGTAGGAGAGAGAGAAGAGCGAGAAGGAGGGTAGTGGTTGGGGGAAAGAGATGAGGGACAAAATGGAGGCGGAGGGAGGGGAGTAAGGAAGGGAAAGGGAAAGAGGAGGAAAGTGGACGACGAGGAGTCGCTGAAGACGAAGGTGAAGAGTCGGATGAAGGGGGGCAGAAGAAGGACGTGAAGGGGGGGAGGGAGAAGGGGGGGAGGGGGGGGGGGCTGCCGTGAGGGGGAAGAGTAATCTGGGAGAGGACGCGAGAGTATGAGCGGGAGAAGGGAGAGAGAGAAGAGGGCAGCATCAGGGAAGGAGACGCGAGTGTGTGAAAGGTGGAAGGGAAGTGAGGGAGGGGTGGGAATGGGGGACGGGAATGTAAAAGGGATGGCCGAAGTGGGGAGGTGTTAGGGGAGGGGAGGGAAGCGGGGAGGAAGGAAGGGAATAGAAGTGTTAGGATGGCCGGAAGCCATGATAAACGCGAGAAAAGAAAGTAGGGAGGGAGGGCAGAGGGGAAAAGCGGAAGGGAGCGGGAAAAATCAAAGGGAGGGGGTGAGACGAGGAGGAGATTGGCGAGAGAAGGGGAAGTAATGGAATGGGAGGGATGTGAGAGCGGGGCGCGTGGAGGAGCGTGGAGGGATGGAGAAGACGGGGAGGGAAGAGGAAGGACAGGGCGGCGGAAGAGAGACGAAGGAAGAGGGGAGATGGGACGAGGTGAGGTTGGGGCTGACTAGGGAAGGAAGGGGGAGAGCCAAAGGGGTGGAGAGGGATCCGGGAAGGGAGAAGGTAAAGAGGAAAAGAGACTGTGCGGAGGAATGGAAGAAAGGCGGGCGCGGAGCCGAGTGGGAGCAGGGTTGACAGGGAGGAAAGGGAAGGGATGAGAGAGGGAGTGAGAAGGAGGGGTGGGAGGGGGACGGGGGGGGTAGAGAGGGAGGGGGAAGGGAAGGAGAAAGGAAAGGGGGGCGAGACAAAAGGGCGTGGAAGAGGATGGCGGAAGTCGAGGTGGGGGTCGGGGAGACGTAGCAGGGGGCCAAGGGGAGGGGGGAGAGGGCGGAGAAGCCAGGGGGGGAGGAGAGGGAGACAGCGCAGGCAGAGGAGAGGCGAAAAGGCAAGGAAAAAAGATGAGGATGTGGAGAAGGGAGAGGGGAGAAATGGGGAGGGGAAGCGACGGAGAGTGGGCGGGTAGAGCGTGGACAGAGACAGGAAGAGGGGAGAAGGGGGAAGAGGGCGAATAGAGGAGGGAGAGGATTAGGGGGGAAGGGGAATGGGGGAAAGTAAAGATAAGAGGGAAGGTGAGGGGGAAAGAACGAGAGAACAGGGACGACGAAGAGAGAGGTAAAGGGAAAGAATTCGAGGGAGGGGGGAGAGGAAAAGGAGAGAGGGATGGAGTCGAAGATGAAACGGAAGAAAGAGGTTGATGTACAAGAGAAGAACAGGGGAAAGGTAACGGGGGGAGATCGGGTGTAAATGAGGGTGAGAAGAGGAGACGCAGAGAGGGGCGGGCATGGGGGAAGAGGGGAGGGAAAAGACGGAAGAAAAGTGAGAAGACTGGAGATGAGCGGGAGAGGCAAGTGAAGAGAGGCGAAGAATGAAGGGAAGGAGGGGAGAATTGGGGAAGTCAAGTGGAGGGGGAGAGTGAGAAGTGTGGGGCAAATGAGAGAGCAGGAAAGATGGAGTGACGGGAAGAAGGGTGAGGATAGTAGAAGAGGAGAGGACGGGAAAGAGGGAAGCTTGGGAGGGCGTGGAGGGAATGGCTAGACTGGAGGGGGGGATGAGAAGCAAAGGACGAGGGCAGGGATGGAAGCGAGAGGGAAGGTGGGGGGGGGGAGGGCGCGGTGGTGATGGAAGTGAGGCGCGAAGGGTGGAAAGAGGCTGCAAGGGAGAAACTGGAAGAGGAGAAGGGGAAATTTAAAGGCGAAGGTGGGGGCAGGTGAAAGGCGAAGAGGTGGGGAAGGGGGGAGAGAAAAAGTGTGGTGAGGAAGCGGCAGTAGGAGGGGGGGAGGATCGAGTGAGGGGAGGGAGGGCGGGAAAGAGGAGAACGGAGTAAGCGGGGTAATGAGGGGGCCGGAAGGGTGGGGAAGTTGTGGAAGTTTGGAGGAGTAGACAGGTGAGGAGAATAAAGGAGGAAGGGGGCGGAGTGCGAGGGGAAAGGGGGAAGAGAAGAGGAGTAGCCGAAGGCAAGCGAAGAAAGGGGAGAGGAAAGGGGAGACGAAGGGGTGAGAATAGAGAAACATGAGAGGGAAGGAGAAGGGCGGTAGAAGGCGGGGAAGAGGTGAGCGCAAAGGTGAAGGAGAGAAGGGAGAGCACGACACGTGGGGGAAGGAGCCAGAAGAAGGGAGGAGGGGGAGGTGAGCGAAGGGAAGAGAGGGGGGGAAAGGAAAAGGCAGCTGGGCGAAAGAGGCGAAGGAGAGAAGGGGACGAGGGCGAAGGGGAAGGATGGGGGAGAACGGGGAGAGAGGAAGGGAGGGGAGACTGGGCGTCGAGGAGTAGGGCTCGAGGGACTGGGAGAGCGTGGTGAGAAGGAGGGCGAGGTGCCGGAGGAAAGGTGTGGGGGGAGGGGGCGAGGTAAAGTGCAGATAGAGGGGAGAAGAGGGAGGGCGGGAAGGGGTGAGGAAAGATTTCGGGGCAGTGCGGAGAAAGATAGACGAGAAAGATGGGAAGAGGGCGAGGCAGGGTGAGACGGGGACCGAAGGGTGATGGAAGATATAGGATCAGACCAGATAAGCGAAAAAAGATGAGAGAGAACGGCAGGAGAGGAGGGATGGCCGAGAACGGAAGGGGAGGAAGGGACGAGGAGGGTGAGGACGGGAGGAGAAGGGTATGGAGAGATGGCAAGAGGGAGGTAGAGAGAGAGTCTATGCAGAAGAGAGAAAAGGGGAGGGGGGGGCAGAGGGAAGGAGTGAAGAAGCGGGCGAGCTTGTGAGAAAGAGTCGATAGGATGAGGGGAGGGAAGGAGGCGGGGGCGATCGGACAGAAGCGAGCAAAGGTGAAGAGAGAGGGGACTGGGCAAAGGGAGAGAGGGACGGGGGAGGAGAGAGAGGGAGAGGAAAGCGGAGATAAAAATGAGAGAGGGAGATTAGGGTGAGAAAGGGGGATCGATGAGAGGGAGAAGAAGAGGAACGGGGAGGAAAAGGGGGAGGGAAGGGGGAGTGAGAGAGGAGGGATGGTGTGGGAACATGGGAAGAGAGGGAGGGGAGGGGAGAGAAGTAGTAGGGGAAGAGGCGTGAGTGAGAAGTGAAAGGGAGGGGGAAGAGGAAGTGAGCGCGATAGGAGGGAGAAGGAGTACCGGGAGGGGGGGCGGGAGAGGGGTGAAAAAGAGGGCGAAATGAGGCTCGGTCGGCAAGGGATGAAGGGGCTGGAGGGGGGAAGATGAGGGAAGACGTACGAGCGGAGAAACTCTTCTAATAACCAATAATCTTTAAAAATCTACCTCGAGGGAGACGGGGAGGCAGGGGGGGGTGTGGGGGGGGAAGACGAGGGGACAGGTGGATTGAAGTGATGTCTGGGAGAGTTGGAGAGGTGGAAGGGACTGGGGTGAGGGGGAAAGGAGTGGAGTGGGAGAGAGATGGGAGATAGAGGAAGTAGAGGGGAAGAGTTGAGTGAGCGGGGAAATGGGGGTAAGGGGGGGGGGAGAGGGATGAAGGGGGGAGGGAATTGAACGGAAGGTCGAGAAGGGAGGTGAAGGAGGTAGGAAAAAGAGGCAGAATAGACGAGGAGGGGCGAGGAAGAAAGGGAAGAGGGAATGGGATGTGAGAGCGAGAAGAGAGTAGGCAGGAGAAGAAGTAAGGGCAAGGGGGAGTAGAGAGGGTGGGGAGAGGGGTGGGCGCGGAAACGAGTGGTGGGGGGGTGAGAAGAAGTTGACGAGGGAGGGGGTGGAAGTGAGGAGGATGAGGGGAGGGAGAGGATGATGGGGAAACGGGTGGGGAGGGAAGACGGTGGGGAAGGAAGGGAGGGAGAGGATGAGAGGAGGGAAGGTGCGAATGGGAGGAAAGGAGGGGGATGGGTGTAGCGGAATGAGAGGAGGAGGAGAGAAGAGGAAGAGAGGAAAAGGAAGGGGAGATGATGAAGAAGGGAGGGAGCCGAGGGGGACGGGAATTGGGATAAGAGGATGAGGGCCGAGAAGGAAGGGGACCGTATGGGAGGGAGTGGGAAAGGGGGAGAGGACGTATGTTGGAGGAAGAGAGGGAAAGTGAAGGGACTGCGGAGAAGGCAGACGGAAAGGAGGAGAATGGGAAAGAGGAATGGGAGGAGAGAGGGAGGGAAGGGTAAGAGGGATTGAGAGAAGATAGAGCTCAGTAAGGGCGGTGGGAAGGCAGGGGCGAGTGGGAGCAAGGGAAAGCGAGGGACAGGAGGGAGTGGGAAAGAGAGAAGGGGGTCGAGCAAGGTGCGGATGGGAGGAGGAGGAAGGGGGAGAAGCGAAGAGAAGGAGAGGAGGGAGACTTGGGGGGAGCGACGGGAAGGGGTTAAAAGGAGGCGACTGACTGTGTGAACGGGAGAGGAGAGGAGGGAACCCGGGTGGGTAAGAGAAGAAAGAGAAAGACAGAACGAAGAAATGAGGGGAGGAGACCGCGGAGGAGGGGAATGGAAACGTAGGCGAGAAACGTGAGGCGGTGACAGGGGGCAGAGAGGACGAGCGGGGGGGAGAGAGGAGGGAGGTGAAGAGCAACTTCCGAAAAGAAGTGAATAGGGGAGAAAGGGAAAAGGGTGAGAACAGACTTGGGAAACGGTCGAATGAGTAGCTCGAGCAGAGCCTACGGACGCGAAGGAATGACGAAAGGGGAGGGGGAGAGGAAAGAGAGTAAAGGGGGAGAGGAGGGAGACATAGCGCGAAAGGGGTGGAGGGAGGGGGCAGAGAGCGGGAGAGAGGCGGGGAGAAGGGAGAGGAGATGGGGGGGCGTATGGTGTGAAGGGACGGAAAATTAGGAGAGAGGGGAGTGAATCGGAAGGAGAATGAGGGTAGTGGAGAGGGCGAGGTGGGAGGGAAGAAGGCAGGGGGGGGGTCAGAAGATGGGGAAGGTGTGCGGAGAAGAGGATCGGATGGGAATGGGGTCGCTGGCGAAGGGGAAGACAGGTCGAAGAAGGACGAGTCGAAAGCTCGGGAGGGAGAGGAGGGATAGAAACAGAAGGGAAGAAGGGGAGGGGGGAGGAGAAAGAGAATGGGAGGGGGGATGGAACGGGAGGACGAAGATGAACCGGAGACGGGGGTAGCGAGGGGCGGAAGAGTGGGAGGAGTAGGGAAGGAGAGGATGATCGTGAGACTAGGGTAGGAAAAGGTGGGGGAGGGAAGCGGAATGGGGACGAGGAGGGGGAATGTAGGGGGGAGGGGAGGATCAAGAGGAAGGGAGTGAGAGGGAGGACGAAGGGGAGCCGAAGGAGAAAGAAGAGATGGGGGGGGGGAGAGGGTGGCGAAAGAAAGGGCAGAAGTAGTAAGATAGGGGAGAGGGAAGGAGACGCGAAGGGGAGTAGGCGATTGGACGAGGAAAGAGAGGGTAAGAGGAGGGAGAGGCAGGGATTGGCGTAGCAGCAGTCACGCGGCGAGGAAGATGGAACAAGGCATAGAAGAAGACGGGGATGGAATTCGGATAAGGGAAGGGGCGCATGGGGGTGGATGGTAGTTCGGTGCAGGGGAGAATGCAGATGGGAGGAGGGAGAGGAGGGGCGGAGAAACGGTGCCCGATAGGATGCTGAGGTGGGGAAAGGACGGAAGGAGGCGAGGACAGGAAGGGGGAAGGTAGGAGGAGGGTAGGAAGTAGATGGGGGGATATAGTGGAGAGAAGGAGACGAGGGTGGAAGGCTCAAAGAGACGTGTAGATGAGAAGAAGGGGGGGAGGAGGAATGTGATGAGGAGAGACGGAGGCGGAGAAGGGGGTGAAAGTGATGGGCGCAAAGGAGAGGCAAGAGGTATGGAGGGTGAGAAAGGAATGTGCAGGGCGAGGGGCGCAGAGCAATCTTGGGTGAAAGAAGAGGGTAAGGGGGGAGTGCAGGAGGGCTGGAGAGGAAGGAGAGGGGGGAGAGAGGAGGAAGCGCGGAAGGCAAGCTGGGGGCGGGGGGGGGAAAGCGGCTGGATGGAAGAGATGGCAGGATGAAGAGGCTAGGGCAAGTGGGAGGGAGAGAAAGAGAGAGGCGTGGGACGGGGATGAGAATAAGAGATCGGAAAGGGAGGGTAAAGAAAGAGGGGGAGAGGAAGGAGGTGGGCAAGGAAGTGACAGCAGTGGGTGGTAGGGAGGTAATAGGAAGAGACGGGAAAGGGGCGAGTGAAGGTATTGGGAGAGGGTGAGGGAAGGGCAGGAGCGAGTGGAGGGGAAGAAGCGAAGGGCGAGAGAAGAAGAACACTGCGGGGAACCACAGAAGAAGAATGGGAAGGGACGCGAACCTTAGAGAGAGGGAGGGCGATGGGATTGGAATCTGGGATGGGGGAGAGGAGGGAAGACGGGCAGGAAGCTCGCTGAAGAGAAGAGGGAAGGCAATGGTTGCGGATGAGGAGAAAGGGAGAGAAAGGGCGTGGGGAAACTGAAGGAAAGGGCTGGGAGTGAGAAAAATGTGGGACGAAGGAAAAGGCGGAAGGACGCAGGGGAAATGAGGAAGAGGGGTGGGGTAGTCAGAAGGGTAGAGGAGGCGGAATGGCGGGAAGGTATGTGTGGCAGGAAAGGGAGAGGAGATGGAGTAGGAGGGAGAAGAGGGGGTGAGAGTGGAGGGAATAGTGGGAAGCGAAAGGAGGGGGAGAAAGTGGCTTGGAGAGGATAGAAGAAGAGGAGGGAAGCGGTGGGATGAGCGGGGTAAGGCAGGGGCAAAGTGACGGGGTTGAGCGAGGCAGGAGAAGGAAATGAGGCTACCGCGGGAGGGGGGAGCGGGCGGGGAGTAGGGGAGTGACGGGGCCGGAGAGTGGAGGTGAACGAAGAAAGGGAAGTAGATGAAGGAGGAGGGTGATGAAGAAGAAGGAGGAAGAGAGAGAGCGGGAGAGAGGATGAGGAGAGAGAATGAAATGCGACGGACGGGGCGTGGGGGGAAGTGGGAGTTGGAGGGGGAAAGAAGTAAGGAGATAGGGTTGTGGGGGGCAGGAAGTTAGGGGGTGAGGGGAAGGGAGGAAGGGGCGTGCTGGGGGGAAGGGCGGGGAGGGAGGAGTAGGGTATTCGGGTGGTGGAATTGGGGGGAGACCGGGAGAGGGGAAAGATCGAAGGGAGAAGAGCGAAGTGCGGGAAGTGTGGTAGAGGGGGGAGAGGGACGAGGAGGGGAGACGGTCGTAAGAGGGAGCCGCGGCGAAGGAGGCAAAGGAGGAAGGAGGTGCAAAGTTGAGAGGAGAACGTGGAAGGGGAGCTCGTAGACAGGAGGGAAGAGCGAGGAAAAGAGAGTCGGGCGAAGGCGAGGAAGGGGAGGGGAAGGAAAATGGATTCAGTGAAAGAGAGCGGCGAGGGAGGGGCGCGAACGTGGATGAAGAGATTAGAAATGCGAGGCGTGAGGCTGGGAATGGGGAGGATTGGAAGAGTGGGGGGGGGTGTAGGGGGGAGCAGAGGCAGGAATTGAGAAGGAAAAGAAGTGCGGGGGCGGAAGGCATGGGTGCAGAATGGGAGGGGCAAGGATGATGGGGAGGAGTGGGAGGGCAGGCGAGAATTGAGAGTGGATATTAAGCGGTGCAAGTGAAGGTAGGATGTGTAAAGGGAAACGCGAGGGGGAGAGCGAGGAAGGGGGTGAGAAGACGAGTGGAGAATGAGGGAGGGATGGGGGAAGAACGGGGGAGAAAGAAGAGGGGGAACTGGCAAGAGGGAGTGAAGTGGGTGTGGTGGCAGGTAGGAGAGGGAAGAGCGGGACGAAGAAGAAGGGAGGGGGGGAGAATGGGGGTAGTAGAGGGGTGAGACGCGAAAGGAAGAGGTAAGGGAGGGGAGAAGGGGGAGAACAAGGCTGAGGGGGGAAGTGGGGAGGATGGGGAGAATGGACGGATAGGAGGGGGTAGTGAGAAGGGACTGAGAATCGGAGGACCGGAAGGAAGGTGGAGTGGAATGAAGAGAATGAGGGTGAAACGGCGGGAAGGGGGGGCGAGGAAGGAGTTTAGAAAAGGGGAGGACGTGCAGGAGGGAGAGTGTGGAGGGAGAAGGGAAGGGGAGAGAGAGGAGGAAATGAGGGGAGTGGAAGAAGAAAGGGAGGGGGGAGAAGAGAAGGGAGTGAAACTGAGAGAGAGGGGGCCGTGAAGGGAGGAGCGGTAGGAAGTAAAGGAGGAAAGGAGAGGGCAGGCGGAGACGGGGTCGTGAGGGGGGGAGATGAGAGGCGTATGTGAGTGGGTTTCGGAGAAGAGGAACGGAGGAGAGGGAAGGGTGGAGAGAAGGAAAGGGAGAGAGGAAAGTGCGGGGAGGAAGGCGAGAACGAGGAGGGAAGAAGAGGAGAAAATGAGAATAGAGAAGAAGGACATGAGAGGAGTGGGGGAATGAAGGGGGGGGGAAGAGGGTAGGACCGGGAAGTGAATACTGGGGGGGGGTAGAGAGATGGGGTGGTAGAGGAGACGGGACGTGGGAGGGAGGGGACAGGAGACGGCGTATGTGGAAAGAGAAGGAGGAGGGTAGAAGAAAGGGACGGTGGAAGAAAAAACAGACAGGGGCGACGTGATGATAGAGCGAATGGAGCCGTGAGCACGCGAGGGGAAAGAGCGGAGGGAGGAGGGCATAGGGAGTGGGAGGGGAGAGGGGGGGAGGGAGGGAGGGAGAAGAGGGAAAGAGAGTTACAGTAGCAAGGGATAGGGCAGGTGGAGGGAGATGAGGATAAGGGAATTGGACGGGGAGGAACGACGAGCGTGGGGAAGAAGCGGGAAGGGGGATGGAATGGTGGATGGAAGGAGGGAGGGGGTAGAAGGATGATAAGAAGGAGGGGAATAGGAAGGCCATGGGCGAAGATGGATATGAAAGAGCATGGGATGAAGCTGGAGGAAGAGGAGAAAAAGAAGGAGATGGGGGGGAGGTGGGGGGAGGGAGAGAAGCGGAGGAGAGAGACGGAGTGAGGAGTGCGGGGGGGAGGGGAGGGGGGGAAAGAGAAGAGCAAAGAGGGACGTGGGGAGGAGGACGGATCGGAGCTGGGGTTGAAGGGCCAGCGACGGAGTGGGAGTTGGGGCGCAGGTGAGAGACGAGGGTAGGGAGAAGAGAGGGAGCGTGCGGTGAGAGAACAGGGAGAGGGAGTAAGGGAAAAAAAGTAGTAAGGGGGAGGACAGAGAGAAGAAAAGGCGTGAGGGTGAGCGAAGGGAAAATTGTGCGTGAGACGGAGAGGGGCGAAAAGGAGCAGAGACGACAGCCGGACCGAAGAGGATGCTGGGGGCGTGATGATGTGGGGAGAAGAGAAGGGAGAAAGGTAAGAAGAAGAGATGAAACGGGAAGAGAAAGCGGGCGGGGGGAGAAGTGAGGGGGAGAAACCTAAAAAGAGGGGAGGAGAAGCGGAGGAAGGTCGATCAGGGGGACCGGGGAGAATGGGGAGAAGAAAAGCAGGAATGGGGACAGCATGGAGGGGGGAAAACATAGGAGATGAATGGGGAGTGCAGAAGCCACGGGCGACGGCGGTTACGGGAGGGAGGGAGGTAGGGGGCTGGAGAGGGGAGGGTAAGGGGAAGATAGAGTGGTAGTCGGGGGATGGGGCGCGATTGAGCCGGGCTAAGGGGACGGGTGAGGGAAAAGGGAATGGGCTAAGGGAGCGCGAGGAACGAAGATAGGGGGAGAGGCAAAGGGAAAGAAAGGCAGTGGAGGGAAGGGAATTGTAGGGGAGAGAAAGCAGGGAGGATGAGGGACGGAGTAGGGAAGAGGAGGAAAGGGGAGGGGGGGGGGGTGGGGAGGGGAGTGAGGCGAGGTGAGGAGGTACAGAACGGGAGGGAGCCGGAAGAGAGTGATGGGGACAAGAGGGGGAGGGGACGAGGGCGGGACGCGAAGTAAGGATGAGGATGCAATTGGGTAAGGAAGTGTGCAGAGGGGGGAGATGAGAGGAAGAGGGGGGGGTGGGTAGGTAGGGAGGTGGGGGGGGATGATATGTGGGTGGGGGAGAATGGGGTGAAGGTGGATAAAGAGGGAAGCAGGAGGGGAATGGGGGGGATAGTCGGGCAGAGAGGAGTGATGGGAGGCAGAGGGGGGGGGAGGGGAGCAATTGAGGGGGAGTGGGAACTGCACAGGCTAGGTGGGAGAGGAAGATCGAGAGAAGGAGGAAGGACAAAGGGAGATGGCGGAGAGGTAGGCAGAGAATCCGGGGCGCGTGGAGCGACGAAGGACGAGAAGCATTGAGGAGCATAGGAGAAAGAGTGCGACATAGACGAGAGGGGTGAGTGGGAAAGGAGAGGGCGGGGAAGGGAGACGAGGGGGCGGGAAATGGAATGTGAAGAGATGGAGGAGAGGGGCGAGAGTGGAGAGAAAGGAGTTCTGAAAAGGGAAAAAGAATGAGGGGGGGAGAAGAAGAAAGACGAGAAGAAGGCGAAGAACTGCAAAAGGACGGAATGGGAGGGGGATGTAGGAGGTTGAGGACAGGAAACAGGGAGATGGGAGTGAGATTGTTCACATTATACGTCAGTTTGCATGTAATACAACCCACCACCCCCCCCCCCCCCCACCTTCTTGTTCCTCTCTCGTTTTCTTTTTTCCCTTCTTTCTCTCTTTTTCGTTTTTCCAAAAAACGCTCGCTGAGGCAAATCTCTCTCTTCCTCTCTGCTATCGTCAGACATCAGCAGCCTTCAAGTAAACCCAGGGAACACGTGTTTTACAAAACAGCTTCACAGACATTTTCTAAAAAGTCAGTCAGGATTTTCCAGAAGAGCTTAAAGCCCCGAAATCCTGTGAGCGTTGAATTGGCTGACGTACATTCTCCGTGTATATATGTGTAGAACACGTCCAAATTACCTGGAGGCTTTTCAAGGCGCCGGCTGATGTGGGGACCAACGATGCTGATTGCCAATATTTAATGTTTTAAATCATTGAGCTTAATTAATTAATGTATCCCTGTTAGGTTGGAATATCTTCCATATTCTATATTATGTAGGATTAAATCAAAATGCCACATTAAAATCAACTCGTAATATGGAGCGGTTCCCAAGCTTTCAGGCTTGTGAGCGTTTAAAGAGAATCAATGTTTATGGGACCATTAGTCAAGGGTCCAACAGTTCAGCCACCGACTGATGTTCTCTGCTTGTTTGTTGGATTTTAATGGATATTTGAGGCTTAAAGACGTAAAGACTACGACATTAAAATTCAGAGGATCACCGACGTCTGTAGGAATCAACCTCTTGGGACAATGAACATCTGTTCCTTTGATTTTAATAGAATTCCTTTTAATATTTGTGGACACTGGGTTGCTTAAGGGTCTAAAGCAACAATTAAAAAGTAATCTTTGAAAAAAACAGTTCCTGATTATCATTTTGAAACCCCTCAGATCTTCACTCCTCCGATGGATTAGTGCTAATTGATTAAACGCTCCCGTCAATTACTTTCACTAAATCTGTTTTTCAGCCCAGAGTTTTTGAAGCTCAGTTTATCGGCTGTCTAATCTAATTTAATGCCAACTTTTAAAGCCTGTGAGATCAGCGATAATAACAGTGTTGCAACCTGATTAATTTTAAATAATGGAACTCAGATGTTTCACAAATAAATTGACAAAAAGGCCATAATGTTGATGTAAAAGTACCACATATGATTTTCAACTTAAGTTCTTTCCTTTATATTGACATTACAAGTATAATTACTTGCTGATGTATCGTAGCGCAGTAGAAGTACCACAGTACTCCTCAGACATCAGGAAGGAGAGATTTGTGCTCAGTGAGTGTTTCGGGTTCTGCGATGGGATGAACGTTTAGAGCACTGATGCATATTTCCACCCTTGTCCCTCTCTTACTGCTACTCTCCCTCCCCCCTCCCCTCCCTCCACCCTTTCAAAATTGGACATCATAAACTCACCTCCCCCCCCTCTCACCAAAATATGTTTTATCGTTTTCAAGAAGTGCAGTTAACCTGGCAGTGTTAAAACTCAATGAGCAAGGCCTGTTGGACAAATTGAAAAACAAGTGGTGGTACGACAAAGGAGAGTGTGGCAGCGGAGGCGGTGGCGAGAAGGTTAGCCGCTATGTCGCTTTGCCCTAATGTGAACCGTGATGCGGGTAAAAAGGGAAATGTGTGTTTTTTTCTGCTGGTAACAGGAGCATCTGCCGGGTCGACTACTGCCTAGAAAAACTATGTTCAGTCCTGAGAGAAGAGCGAGTACTGTCGAAGCAGAAATATTCGCTGAGCTGCTCTTGTAGCGATGGTTGGGACTTTTCAGTTTGTCCTTAGTGCTTTGCGTTTATTAAATACTGAATTAAACTGAATAGAATTGAACCGTTTGGGTTGAAATCTCTGAGCCAATAGTTTTGGGTCGACAGTAGTAGCCTTTATACTTGTTCTAATAAAAAGTCCCGGCAGTATGCGCCTGTTCCAGGAAAGCGATGCAGCCGGGGCCCCATGCTTATATGTCTGTTTAGCTCCGCCCCTTCCCCCCTTAATAAACCCCGCCCCACCCCGCAAACGACAATCTCCACCAATGAGCAAAGAGACATGTAGCGTGAGTGGGGCCCCTTCCCGGCTTCGTCACTTTGTGAAGAGTACTGAGCTGCTCTTGTTCTTGGGCTTCTTCTGACTGAATAACATAAAATAACATGTCCTATGATGTTATTTATGTTATTTTCCCCACCCCAACCCCCCCTACCCCTCACCCGCCCCGTCCCTCGTGATTTGAAGAACGCCTGTAAACCTTGCCGTATTGAAACTGAGTGAAGCAGGAGTCTTAGACAAACTGAAAAACAAATGGTGGTACGATAAAGGGGAGTGCGGACCCAAGGACTCGGGAAGTAAGGTCAGTCCCCAGCAGCCCCGGGAGCCTCCCCCCCCCTCCTCTCTCTTTGCCTCTCTACATGCACACCTGTATGACGCTGGCGGTGCTGCTCTGTCACTGCAGCAGACTGACTCACACAACACAACACAACACACACACTCTTACACTCTGAGAACAAGCGAGTGACAGACGCAGGTAGAGACTCGAGGCCTAGCCGCAGGGACACAGCATGACAGGAACACGGCATGGCGCAGTGCGAACACGTTGACAGCAGCTAGGCTACACAACGCAGATGAAGACTCACACTCAAACACCGGTTGAAGACGTTCCCCCCCCCCGGGGGCATGCTCATGCACACAATACGTCAGCGGTACTGTATTCCTCAGCCGCTAGCAGCACGCAGAACTGATCCACGTTGCCGATGCACCGAAGCATGAAAAGAGAGCGAGAGCGAGAGCGAGAGAGAGAGCGAGAGAGAGCGAGAGCGGCCACGTGTGAGACTAAGCAGCATGCATCGTCCACATCCGTCACGTCCTCGTAATCAGATCCCGAAGCTCAGGACACACACTCCATCAAGTGCAAACGAGAGCAGGCAGGACAGACAGTCGTTTGTGTCGAGGCAATAAGCAGAGCGGCCCCTTCAGGTGATTTATCCTAAGGGAGATAAACGGCCGGGAGCAGCTCAGACACATCGTCTGCATACATTTAACTGATAGGCTTGAAACAGGTGAACGTCAGGAGTGAGAAGCAGAGCAGGAAAATGAAGGAGAAGTTCGTCCAACAAAACATTTCTCCATCTGTCTCTGGTTGTATCCAGACATGCAGATGGTTTTAATATTTAAATATCAACAAACTAAACTCTGTGCTTTGGATAATCCACAAAAAATCACTGTCAGCAGATGTGATTTAGATCCGACACTCTCACACAGATACAACCAAGATTTTACTCGACCCATCGAGTGAGACATTAAATAACCATTAAGTTTTTGCTTTGTGGATTATTCATAGTGAAGTGAGACATTGATTTTGCTCCACAACACGTCCACTGTCACGAGTTAGAGGCAAAACAGTGAAAGGTGCATATATTTAAAAACCTGCATAAATAAAACAAAACTATCTGCCCGTCTAGTCGCTCTGGAGTTAAATCAGGAATTGAGTTTGTTTGTAATTAGTTTAAATTGCAGGCAGATAATTATTCTGTAAAAATCACTAGAACTTGAAATGAGAGTGTTTAGAGGTAAATTTGTGAAAAGTTAAGTTTTGTGTGACAGTGTGTGTGTGTCTGTGTGTGTGTGTGTGTGTTTGTCTGTGTGTGGGTCTGTGCATAGATTAAGTCTATATTGACAATAATGTGTTATATGTGTATAACTGTGATTGTTGGCACTCTGCAAAAAGCTTGTGTTGATTTTTGTTCCTCTCCTCCTCGGCCACAGGACAAGTCCTCCCAGGCCCTCAGCCTGAGCAACGTGGCCGGGGTCTTCTACATCCTGGTCGGGGGCCTGGGCCTGGCCATGCTGGTGGCCCTCATCGAGT
>JBAMIH010000152.1:0-7500 GCA_038501795.1 Pseudopleuronectes americanus
TGTGTTTGTGTTTGTGTTGTTTTGTTGTTGTTGTTTGTTGTGATTGTTGTTTGTTGTTTGTGTTGTGTTTGTGTTTTTGTTTGTGTGTTGTGTTTTGTGTTTGTTTTGTTGTTTGTGTTTGTTGTTTGTTTTTGTGTTGTGTTTTGTTGTGTTGTTTGTTGTGTTTTGTGTTGTTGTGTTTTGTGTTTGTTTTGTTGTGTTGTTTTGTGTTGTTTTGTTGTGTTGTTGTTTGTGTTGTTGTGTGTTTGTTGTTGTTTGTTGTTTGTGTTGTTTTGTTGTGTTTGTGTTGTTGTGTTTGTTGTTTGTTTTTGTTTTGTGTTGTGATGTTTGTTTTGTTGTGTTTTGTGTTTTGTTGTTGTTTTGTGTTGTGTTTGTGTTGTTTGTTTGTGTTGTTTTGTTTTGTTTGTTGTTGTGTTTTGTGTTGTGTGTTGTTTGTTGTTTTGTTTTGTTGTGTGTGTTTTGTTGTTTGTTGTTGTTTGTTGTGTTGTTGTTTGTTTTGTTGTGTTGTTGTTTTTTGTTTTGTTTGTGTTGTGTGTTTGTTGTTGTTGTTTTGTGTGTTGTTGTTTGTTTTTTGTGTTTGTTGTTTTGTTGTTTGTTGTTGTGTTGTGTTGTTGTTTTTGTGTTGTTGTTTGTTTGTGTGTTTGTTTGTGTTGTTGTTTGTTGTTGTTGTTGTGTTTGTGTTTGTTGTGTTTTGTTTTGTGTTGTTGTTGTTTTGTGTGTTGTTTGTGTTTGTTGTTGTGTTTTGTGTTTTGTTGTTGTTTTGTTGTGTTGTTTGTTTGTGTTGTTTGTGTGTGTTTGTGTTGTGTGTTGTTGTGTTGTGTGTGTTTGTTGTGTTGTTGTTGTTGTGTGTTTGTGTTTGTGTGTTGTTGTGTTTGTTGTTGTGTTGTGTTGTTGTGTTGTGTTGTTTTGTTTTGTGTTTGTGATTGTTTGTTGTTGTGTTGTTTGTGTGTTGTTGTTTGTGTGTTGTGTTTTGTTGTTTGTTGTGTTGTGTGTTTGTGTTTGTGTGTGTGTTGTTTGTTGTGTTGTGTGTTGTGTTGTGTGTTTGTGTTGTTTGTGTTTGTTGTTGTGTGTTTGTTGTTTGTGTGTTGTTTGTGTTTTTGTGTTGTGTTGTGTGTGTTTGTTGTGTTTGTGTTGTGTTGTTGTTGTGTTGTTTGTGTTGTTGTTGTTTTGTGTTGTTTGTTGTTGTGTGTGTGTTGTGTTGTTTGTTGTGTGTGTGTTGTGTTTGTGTTGTTGTGTTGTTTTGTTGTGTGTTGTGTGTGTGTGTTGTGTGTTGTGTGTGTTGTTGTTGTGTTGTGTGTTGTTTGTTGTGTTGTTTGTGTTGTGTGTTGTTGTTGTGTGTGTTGTGTTGTTTGTGTGTGTTGTTGTTGTGTGTTGTTGTTGTTGTTTGTGTGTTTGTGTGTGTGTTTGTTGTTGTTGTTGTGTTTGTGTGTGTTGTGTTGTTGTGTTGTGTGTGTGTGTTTGTGTTGTGTGTGTTGTGTGTTGTGTTGTTGTGTTTGTTGTTTGTGTGTGTTGTGTGTTGTGTGTTTGTGTTTGTTGTGTTGTGTGTTGTTTGTGTTGTTGTGTTTGTGTGTGTTGTGTTGTTGTTGTTTGTGTGTGTGTTTGTGTTGTTGTGTGTTGTGTTGTGTGTGTTGTGTTGTTGTTGTGTTGTGTGTTGTGTGTGTGTTTGTGTTGTTGTGTGTGTTGTTGTGTGTTGTGTGTTGTGTGTTTGTGTGTTGTGTGTTTGTGTGTTGTGTGTGTTTGTGTGTGTTTTGTTGTGTTGTTGTGTTGTGTTGTGTGTGTGTTGTGTGTGTGTTTGTTTGTTGTGTTGTGTGTTTTGTGTGTTGTGTTTGTGTGTTGTTGTGTTGTTTGTTGTGTTGTGTTGTGTGTGTTGTTTGTGTTGTGTGTTGTTGTGTTGTGTTGTGTGTTGTGTGTGTGTTTTGTGTTGTGTGTGTTGTGTTTGTGTGTTGTGTGTTGTGTTGTGTGTTGTTGTGTTTGTGTGTTGTGTTGTTGTGTGTTGTGTGTTGTTGTGTTGTTTGTGTGTGTGTTTGTGTGTTGTTGTGTGTGTTGTGTTGTGTGTGTTTGTGTTGTGTTGTGTTTGTTGTGTGTGTTGTGTGTGTTGTTGTGTTGTTTGTGTTTGTGTGTTGTGTTGTGTTGTTGTGTTGTGTGTGTGTTGTGTGTTGTGTTGTGTGTTTGTTGTGTGTGTTTGTGTGTGTGTGTGTTTTGTGTGTGTGTTGTGTTGTGTGTTGTGTTGTGTTGTGTTGTTGTGTGTGTGTTGTTGTGTGTTTGTGTGTTGTTTGTGTTGTTGTTGTTGTTGTGTGTTGTTGTGTGTTTGTGTGTTTGTGTTGTTTGTTGTGTGTGTTGTTTGTGTGTTGTTGTGTGTTGTGTTGTTGTGTGTTGTTTGTGTGTGTTGTGTTGTGTGTTGTTTGTGTTGTGTGTTGTTTGTTGTGTTTGTGTGTTGTGTTTGTGTTGTTGTGTGTGTTGTTGTTGTTGTGTGTTGTGTGTTGTTGTGTTGTGTTGTGTTTGTTGTGTTGTTGTGTGTGTGTTTTGTGTGTTGTTGTGTGTTGTGTTTGTTGTTGTGTTGTGTTGTGTTGTTGTGTTGTGTGTTTTGTGTTTGTGTTGTGTTGTTGTGTTGTGTGTGTGTTGTGTGTTGTGTTGTTTGTGTTGTTGTGTGTGTTGTGTTGTGTTTTGTGTGTTGTGTGTGTTTTGTTGTTGTGTGTTGTGTTTGTGTTTGTTGTGTGTGTTGTTTGTGTGTGTTTGTTTGTGTTTTGTTGTGTTGTTGTGTTGTGTGTTGTGTTGTTTTGTGTGTTGTTTGTGTTGTGTTGTTGTGTGTGTTGTGTTGTGTGTTTGTTGTTGTGTTTGTGTGTTGTGTTGTTGTTGTGTTTGTTTGTGTGTGTTGTGTTTGTGTTTGTGTTGTTGTGTGTGTTGTTGTGTTTGTGTGTTTGTTGTGTGTGTTGTGTTGTTTGTGTTTGTGTGTGTTTGTTTGTGTTTGTGTTTTGTGTTGTTTTGTGTGTGTTGTTGTGTTGTTGTGTGTTTGTGTTTTTGTTGTGTTTGTTGTTGTGTTGTGTTGTTGTGTGTTTGTGTGTTGTGTGTGTTTGTGTTGTGTTGTTGTTGTTGTGTGTTTGTGTGTTTGTGTGTTTTGTTTGTGTGTTGTGTGTGTTTTGTGTTGTTGTGTTGTGTGTTTTGTGTGTTGTTGTGTTTGTGATTGTGTTGTTGTTGTTGTGTGTTGTTTGTTGTGTTGTTGTGTTTGTTGTGTTTTGTGTGTGTTTGTTGTGTGTTTGTGTGTTGTTTGTGTGTTTGTTGTGTGTGTTTGTTGTTGTGTTTGTGTGTTGTTTGTGTTGTGTTTTGTTTGTGTGTGTGTTTGTTGTTTGTTTGTGTTGTGTTTGTGTTGTGTTGTGTGTTTGTTGTTGTTGTGTGTTGTGTGTTGTGTTGTTTGTTGTGTGTTTGTGTGTTGTTGTGTTTGTGTTGTGTTTGTTTGTGTTGTGTGTTGTTGTTTGTTGTGTGTTGTGTTGTTGTGTTGTGTTTGTGTTTTGTTGTTGTTGTTTGTGTGTTGTGTGTTTGTTGTGTTGTGTGTTTGTGTTGTTGTTGTTTGTGTGTTTGTTGTGTTTGTGTGTTTGTTGTGTTTGTGTGTTGTGTGTGTGTTGTTGTTGTTGTGTGTTTGTTGTTGTGTTGTTGTGTTGTGTTGTTGTTGTTTGTGTTGTGTTGTTGTGTGTTGTGTGTTGTGTTGTTTGTGTGTGTTTGTGTTGTGTGTTGTTTGTGTGTTGTGTTGTTGTGTTGTTTGTGTGTTGTTGTGTTTGTTGTTGTTTGTGTGTTGTTGTTTGTGTTGTGTGTTGTGTGTTTGTGTGTGTTGTTTGTTGTTTGTGTTGTTTGTGTTGTTTGTTTTGTGTGTGTTGTGTTGTGTGTTGTTGTGTTGTGTGTGTTTTTGTGTTTGTTGTTGTGTTGTGTGTGTTGTGTTTTGTTGTGTTGTTGTGTGTTTGTTTGTGTGTTGTTTTGTGTGTTGTGTTGTTGTTTGTTGTGTGTTGTGTTTGTGTGTGTGTTTGTGTTGTTGTTTTGTGTTTGTGTGTTGTGTTGTTGTGTGTTGTTTGTGTTGTGTTGTGTTTGTGTGTTGTGTTGTTTTTGTGTGTGTTGTGTTGTTGTTTGTGTTGTGTTGTGTGTGTGTTTGTTGTTGTGTGTTGTGTTGTGTTTGTGTGTGTTGTTGTTTGTGTGTTGTGTTGTTGTTGTGTGTTTTGTGTGTTGTTTGTGTGTGTTGTTGTGTGTTGTGTGTGTTGTGTGTTGTTGTTTTGTGTTGTGTTGTTTGTGTGTGTTGTGTTGTGTTGTTTTGTTGTGTGTGTTGTTGTGTGTTGTGTGTTGTTGTTGTGTTTGTGTTGTTTGTGTGTTTGTGTTGTGTTGTTGTGTTTTGTGTTGTGTTGTGTGTTGTTGTGTTGTTTGTGTGTTTGTGTTGTGTGTTTGTTGTGTTTGTTGTTTGTGTTGTGTTTTGTTGTGTGTTGTTGTTGTGTTTGTGTGTGTTGTTGTGTTGTGTTGTTGTGTTTGTGTTGTTGTTTTTGTGTTGTGTGTTGTTTGTGTGTGTGTTGTGTGTTGTGTGTGTTGTTGTTGTTGTGTTGTTGTGTTGTTTGTGTGTGTTGTTGTGTTGTTGTGTGTTGTGTTGTGTGTGTTGTTTGTGTGTTGTGTTGTGTTGTGTGTTGTTTGTGTGTTGTGTTTGTGTTGTTGTTGTGTGTGTTGTGTTGTGTTTGTTGTGTTGTTGTGTTTGTGTGTTTGTGTGTTGTTGTGTTTGTGTTGTGTTGTGTTGTGTTTTGTGTTGTTTGTGTTGTGTGTGTTGTGTTTTGTTGTGTTGTTGTTTTGTGTTGTTGTGTGTGTTTGTTGTGTTTGTGTTTGTTGTGTTTTGTTGTGTTGTGTGTTTGTGTGTTGTGTGTGTGTTTTGTGTGTGTTGTGTTGTGTTGTTGTGTTGTGTGTTTGTGTGTTTGTTTGTGTGTTGTTGTGTGTTTGTTGTGTGTGTGTGTTGTTGTTTGTTGTGTGTTTTGTGTGTTGTGTGTGTGTTGTGTTGTTGTTTGTGTGTTTGTGTTGTTGTGTGTGTTGTTTTGTTGTTGTTGTGTTTGTTGTTGTGTGTTTTGTGTGTTGTTGTGTGTGTTGTGTGTTGTGTTTGTTGTGTTGTTGTTTGTTGTGTGTTGTGTTTGTTGTTGTTTGTGTTTGTTGTTGTGTGTTTGTTGTTTGTTGTTGTGTGTTGTTGTTTGTTGTGTTGTTGTGTTTGTTGTGTGTTGTGTGTTTTGTGTTGTTTTGTGTTGTGTGTTTTGTTGTGTGTTTGTGTTGTGTTGTGTTTTGTTGTGTTTGTGTTTGTGTTTTGTTGTGTTGTGTTGTTGTGTGTTTTGTTGTGTTTGTGTTTGTTTGTGTGTTGTGTTGTGTGTTTGTGTGTTGTGTTTGTTGTTTGTTGTGTTTGTTGTGTTTGTTGTTGTGTTGTGTGTTGTGTGTTTGTTTGTGAGTGTTGTGTTGTTTTGTGTTGTGTGTTTTTGTTTGTTTGTGTGTTGTTGTGTTGTGTTTGTTTTGTGTTGTTGTTGTGTTGTTGTGTTTGTGTTGTTTTGTGTTGTTGTTTTGTGTTGTTGTGTTGTGTGTGTTTTGTGTTGTGTTGTTTGTGTTTGTTGTTGTGTGTTTGTGTGTTGTGTTGTGTTTGTTGTTGTTTGTTGTGTGTTTGTTGTGTTTGTGTTGTGTTTGTTGTTTGTGTTGTGTTGTTTGTGTTGTTGTGTTGTTTGTGTGTTGTGTTTGTTGTTTTGTGTTGTTTTGTGTTGTTGTGTTGTTTGTTGTGTTTGTTGTGTTGTGTTGTTGTGTTTGTGTGTTGTTTGTGTTGTTGTGTGTTTGTGTTGTGTGTTGTTGTTTTGTGTGTTGTGTTGTGTTTTTGTGTTGTGTTTGTGTTGTTGTTTGTGTGTGTTTGTTGTGTTGTTTGTGTTGTTTTGTGTTGTGTGTTGTTTGTTGTTTGTGTTGTTTGTTTTGTTGTTTGTGTGTTGTTTTGTTGTGTTTTGTGTTGTTGTGTTTTGTGTTGTTGTTTGTGTTGTGTTGTTTGTTTGTGTTGTTTGTTTGTTGTGTGTTTGTTGTTTTGTGTGTTGTTGTGTGTTTGTGTTGTGTTTTTGTGTGTGTTTTGTGTTTGTTGTGTTGTGTTGTTGTGTTTGTGTTGTTTGTTTGTGTTGTGTTGTTTGTGTGTTTGTGTGTTTTGTTTGTGTTGTTTGTGTGTTGTGTGTTTGTGTGTTGTTTGTTGTGTGTGTTGTGTTGTTGTGTTTGTTTTGTGTTGTGTTGTTTGTTGTGTTGTTTGTGTTGTTGTTGTTGTGTGTTTGTTTGTGTTGTTGTGTGTTTTGTGTTGTGTGTTGTTTGTTTGTGTTGTGTGTTGTGTGTTTGTGTTGTTGTGTTTTGTTGTTGTTGTGTTTGTTGTGTGTTGTTGTTTGTGTGTGTTGTTTTGTTGTGTTTGTGTTTTGTGTTGTGTGTTTTGTTTTGTGTTGTTGTGTTGTGTGTTGTGTTTGTGTTTGTTGTTTGTTTTGTGTTGTTGTGTTGTGTGTTGTTGTTTGTGTTGTGTTTGTTGTTTTTGTTGTGTTGTGTTTGTGTTGTTGTGTTTGTTGTGTTGTGTGTTGTGTGTGTTTTTGTTTGTGTTTGTGTGTGTTGTTGTGTGTGTTGTTTGTTGTTTGTTGTGTTTTGTGTTGTTTGTTGTTGTTTGTGTTTGTTTGTGTTGTGTTGTGTGTTGTTGTGTTGTGTTGTTTGTTTTGTGTTTGTTGTGTTGTGTGTTGTTTTGTGTGTTTGTTGTGTTTGTTGTTGTTGTGTTTTGTTGTGTTGTGTTTGTGTTGTTGTTTTGTTGTTGTGTTGTTGTGTTTGTGTTGTTGTTTGTTGTTTGTGTTTGTGTGTTGTTGTTGTTTGTGTGTGTTGTTGTTGTTTGTTGTGTTGTGTTGTGTTGTTTGTTGTTGTGTGTTTGTTTGTTTGTGTTGTTTGTGTTGTTGTGTGTGTTTGTGTTGTGTTGTTGTGTTGTGTTGTTTGTTTGTGTTGTGTTGTTTGTGTTTTGTGTGTTTGTTGTTGTGTTTTGTTTGTGTGTTGTTGTGTTGTGTTGTTGTTTGTTGTGTTGTGTGTTGTGTTTTGTGTGTTTTTGTGTTGTGTTTGTGTGTGTTTGTTGTGTGTTTGTGTGTGTTGTTTTGTGTTGTTGTGTTGTGTTTTGTTGTTTGTGTTGTGTGTTTGTTTGTTGTGTGTTTGTTGTGTTTGTGTTGTGTTTGTGTTGTTTGTGTGTTTGTTGTTGTTGTGTGTTGTTGTTGTGTTTGTTTGTGTTGTGTGTTTTGTTGTGTGTGTTGTTTGTTTTGTGTTGTTGTGTTTTTGTGTTGTTGTGTGTTTGTGTGTTTGTTGTGTTTGTGTTGTTTTGTGTTTTGAGGTGATGTGATTTGTGTTTTTGTTTTTGATTGTGTGATTTTTGGTGATTGGTGGTTGGATGTGATTTGATTTGTGTGGGATTTTTTTTGTGGGTGTGTTTTGTGTGTGGTTTGTGTTGATTTTTGTTGGTTTGTGTAT
>JBAMIH010000152.1:15000-65281 GCA_038501795.1 Pseudopleuronectes americanus
GTTGTTTTGTTGTGTTTGTTTGTGTTGTTGTTGTGATTTTGTGTTGTTGTGTGTTTTTGTTTTTGTTGTTTGTGTGTTTTTTGTTGTGTTTTTGTGTTGTTGTGTGTTTTGTTGTTGTGTTGTTGTGTTTGTTTGTGTTTGTTGTGTTGTTTTTGTGTTGTTTGTTGTGTTGTTTGTGTTGTGTTTTGTTGTGTGTTTTGTTGTGTTTGTGTTGTTGTGTTTGTTGTTTTGTGTTTTGTGTGTTGTTGTTGTGTTTGTTTTGTGTTGTGTTGTTTTGTTTGTTGTGTGTTGTGTGTTGTTGTTTGTGTGTTGTTGTGTTTGTGTGTTGTTTTGTTTGTGATTTGTGTGTTTGTTTGTTTGTGTTGTGTTGTGTTTTGTTTGTTGTTTGTTGTTTGTGATTTGTGTTGTTGTTGTGTTGTGTTGTGTTGTGTTTTGTTGATTGTGTTTTGTGTTGTTGTTTTGTGTTGTGTTGTGTTTGTGTTGTGTGTTTGTTGTTTTGTGTGTGTTGATTTGTTGTTTTGTGTTTTGTTGTTTGTGTTTGTTGTGTGTTGTTGTTGTTGTGATGTGTTGTTGTTTGTTTGTGATTGTGTTGTTGTTGTGTTGTTGTTTGTGTTTGTTGTTGTTGTGTTGTGTTGTGTGTTTTGTGTTTTGTGTGTTGTTTGTTGTTTGTTTGTTTGTGTGTGATTGTTTTTTTGTTGTGTTGTTGTGTTTGTTTTGTTGTGTGTTGTGTGTGTTTGTGTTGTTTGTGATTTTGTTTGTTGTTGTTGTTTTGTGTGTGTTTTTGTGTTTGTTGTTTGTTGTTTGTGTTTGTTGATGTTGTGTTGTGTTTTTTGTGTTTTGTGTTGTTGTTTTGTTGTGTGTTTGTTTTGTTGTTTTTGTGTGTTTGTGTTTGTTTTTGTTGTGTGTTTTGTTGTTGTTGTGTGTTTTTGTTGTTTTGTGTTGTGTGTTGTTGTGTTTTGTTTGTTGTGTTGTTTTGTTGTTTGTTGTGTTGTTGTTTGTGTGTGTTTGTGTTGTGTTTTGTTTTTGTGTGTTTTGTTGTTTGTGTTTTGTTTTGTTGTGTTGTTGTGTTTTGTTGTGTTGTGTTTGTTGTGTTGTGTTGTGTTGTGTTGTTTTTGTGTTTGTGTGTTTGTTTGTTGTTGTGTTTGATGTGTTGTTTGTGTGTTTTTGTTGTTTGTTTGTGTGTTTGTTGTGTTTTTGTTTGTGATTTGTTGTGTTGTTTGTTGTGTTGTTTTGTTGTTTGTGTGTTTGTTTGTTGTGTTGTTGTTGTGTTTTGTGTTTGTGTTTGTTGTGTTTGTTGTGTGTGTTTGTTTTGTTGTGTTTGTGTTGTTGTTTGTGTTGTTGTGTGTTGTTGTTGTGTTGTTTTGTTGTTGTTGTGTTTGTGTGTTTTGTGTTGTGTTTTGTTGTGTTGTGTTGTTTGTTGTGTTGTGTGTTGTTGTTTGTGTTTGTTGTTGTTTGTTGTGTTTGTGTTTGTGTGTGTTTGTTGTTTGTTGTTTGTGATTGTTTGTGTTTGTTGTTGTGTGTTTTGTGTGTTGTTGTGTTGTTGTGTTGTTTTGTGTTGTTTGTTGTGTGTTTTTTGTGTTGTTTGTTTGTGTGTTTTGTTGTGTTGTTGTGTTTGTTGTTGTGTTTGTTGTGTTTGATTGTTGTTTGTGTTGTTGTTGTGTTGTGTGTTGTTTGTGTGTTTGTTGTTTGTTTGTTGTGTGTTTGTGTTGTTTGTGTTTGTGTTTGTGTTGTTGTGTGTGTTGTTTTGTGTTTGTGTGTTGTGTGTGTTTGTTGTTTGTTGATTTGTGTTGTTTTTGTTTGTGTGTTTGTTGTTTGTTGTTTGTTTGTGTGTTGTGTTGTGTTTGTTGTTTGTGTTGTGTTTGTTTGTGTGTTGTTTGTTTGTGTTGTGTTTTGTTGTTGTTTGTTGTTTGTGTTGTTTGTTTTGTGTGTGTTGTGTTGATTGTTGTTTGTTTTGTGTTTGTTGTGTTGTTGTGTGTTTGTTGTTTGTGTTGTTGTGTTTGTGTTGTTTGTTGTGTTTGTTGTTGTGTTTGTGTGTTTGTGTGTTTGTTGTGTTGTTGTGTTGTTGTGTTGTTGTGTTGTGTGTTGTTGTTTGTTGTTTGATTGTTTGTTGTGTGTTGTTTGTGTTGTTTGTGTTGTGTTGTGTGTGTGTTGTGTTGTTTGGTGTTTTGTTGTTTGTTGTGTGTGTTTGTTGTTTGTGTTGTGTTGTGTGTTGTGATTTTGTGTGTGTTGTGTTGTTGTGTTTGTTGTGTTGTTTGTTGTGTGATTGTGTTGTGTTTGTGTTGTGTGTTGTTGTTTGTGTTTTGTGTGTGTTTGTGTGTTGTGTGTGTTGTTGTTGTGTGTGTTGTTGTTTGTGTGTTGTTGTTGTTGTGTTTGTTGTGTGTTGTGTTTTTGTGTGTTTGTGTTGTTGTTGTTTTGTGTGTGTTGTGTTGTGTTGTGTGTTTGTTGTGTGTTGTTGGTGTGTGTTTTGTGTTTGTGTGTTGTGTTTGTTGTGTGTTGTTGTGTTTGTTGTGTTGTTTGTTGTGTTTGTTTGTGTGTTGTTGTGTTTGTGTTGTGTTGTGTGTTGTTGTTGTTGTGTTGTGATTTTGTGTGTGTGTTGTGGTTGTGTTGTGTTGTTGTTTTGTGTGTGTTGGTGTTTTGGTGTTGTGTTGTTGGTTTGTTTTTGTTGTGATGTGTTGTGTGTGTTTGTTGTGTGTTTGTTTGTTGTGTGTTGTTTGTGTGTGTGTTTTGTGTGGTGTTGTGTTGTTGTTTGTGTGTTGTGTTGTGTGTTGTGTGTGTTTTGTTGTGTTGTGTTTGGTGGTGTGTTGTTGTGTTGTTGTGATTTGGTGTTGTGTTGTGTTGTTGTTTGTGTTGTTGTTGTGGTTGTGTGTTGTGTGTGTTGTTGTTGGTGTGTTGTTTGTTGGTTTTGGGATGTGTTGTTGTGTTGTGTTGTTGTTTGTTTGTGTGTTTGTTGTGTGTTTTGTGTTTTGTGTGTTGATTGTGTGTGTGTTTTGTGTGTTTTGTTGGTTTTGTGATGTTGTTGGTGTGTGGTTGTTGTTTGTTGTGTTGTTGATTGTGGTGTGGTTGTGTGGGTGAGTGTGTGGGTTGTGGTGTGTGATGTGTTTGGTGTGTGAGGTGTTGTGTGTTGTGGTGGTGGTTGTGTGATGTTGTGTGGTGTGTGTGGTTGTGTGTGTTGTGGTGTGGTGTTGTGGGTGTGTGTGTGGTGGTTTGTGTGGGTGTGTGGTGTTTGTGGTTGTGGTGGTGTGTTGTGGGTGTTGGTGTGTGGTGTGTTGTTGTGGGTGGTGTGGTGTGTGGTGTTTGGTGTTGTGGTGTTGTGTGGTGTGTTTGTGGTGTTGTGGTTGGTGTGTTGTTGTGGTTTTGTGTGTGTTGGTGGGTTGTGTGTGGTGTGGATTGGGGTGTGGTTTGGTGTTGTTGGTGTGTGTGGGTGTGGTTGTGGGGTGTTGTGTGTGTGGTGTGTGGGTGTTGTGTGTGTTGTGGGTGTTGGTGTTGTGGTGGGTGTGGTGTGTGTGTTGGTGTGGTGTTGAGTGGTTGTGGGTGGGTGTGGGGTGTGGTGGGGTGTTGTGGTTGGGGGGGTGGGGGTGTGTGGTGTGTGGGTGTGGGTGGGGGTTGTGGGTGTGGGGGGGGTGGTGGTGGGTGGGGTGGTGTGGGTGTTGTGGTGTGTGTGGGGGGTGTGGTGGGGGGGTGTGTGGGTGGTGTTGGTGGGTGTGGTGTTGTGGGTGTTGGGGTGTGGGTTGGTGGTGGGTGTGTGTTGGGTGGGGGTGTGTGTGGTGTTGTGGGTGGGTGTGTGGTGGGGGTGGTGTTGGGTGGGTTGTGGTGGGGGTGGTGTGGGGGTGGGGGTGGGTGTTGTGTTGGGTGGGGTTGTGGTGTGGGGGTGTGTGGTGTGGGTGGTGTGGGTGGTTGGTGTGTGTGGGGGTGTTGGTGGGGTGGGGGGTGTGGTGGGTGTGGTGTGTTGGGTGGGTGTTGTGGTGTGTGGTGGTGGGTGGGGGTTGTGTGTGGTTGTGGTTTGTGGTGTGGGTGGGTGTTGTGTGGTTGGGGTGGGTGGTGTGTGGGGGTTGGGTGTTGTGGGGGGTGGTGGGTTGTGGGTGTGGGTGGGGTGGTGTTGTGGGTGTGTGGGGTGTGTGGGTGGTGGGGGGTGTGTGGTGTGGTGTGTGGTGTGGGTGGTGGTTGGGTGGGTTGTGGTGGTGGTGTTGTGTGTGGGGTGTGGGGTGTGGTTGGTGGGGTGTGGTGGTGGGGTGTGTTTGGTGGTGGGGGTGTGGTGGGTGTGTGGGTGGTGTGGTGGGGGTGGGGTGTGGTTGGGTGGTGGTGGTGTTGGTGGGGGTGGTGTGGTTGTGGGGTGGGGTGGTGGGTGGTGTGGGTGTGTTGGTGGGGTGTGTGTGGTGGGGTGTGTGGTGTGTGGTTGGGTGGGTGTGGTGTGGGTGTTGGTGGGTGGTGGGGGGTGGTGGGTGTGTGGGTGTGGTTGTGGTGGGTGTGGTGGGGGGTGGTGGGTGTGTGGGGTGTGTTGTGTGGTGTGTGGTGGTGGGTGTTGGTGGTTTTGTGGTGTTGTGTGGGTGTGGTTGTGTGGTGGTGTGGGTGTGGGTGTGGTGGGTGGTGTTTGTGGGTGGTGAGGTTGGTGTGGTGGTGTGGTGTTGTGTGGGGTGTGGTGGGTGGTGGTGGTTTGTGTGGTGGTGTTGGGGTGTGGTGTTGGTGGTGTGTGGTTGTGTGGTTGTGGGTGGTGGTGTGTGGTGTGTGTTTTGGTGTGTTGGTGTTGGTGTGGTGTGTTGGTGTGTTGGTTGTGGGGGTGTGTGTTGTGGTGTGGTTTGGTGTGTGTTTGTGGTTTGGGTGTGGTGGTGTTGGTTGGTGTGGTGGTGGGTTGTTGTGTGGTTGTGTGTTGGTGTGTTGGGTTGGTGTGTTGTGGTGGGGTGTGGGTTGTTGTGGTGTGGTGTGGGTGTGGTGGTTGTGTGTTTGGGGGTGGGTGTGTGTGGTGTTGTGGGTGTTGGGTGTGGTGTGTGTTGGGTGTTGTGTGGTTGGTGTTGTGTTGATGGGTGTGGTGGTGTGGTTGTGGTGTGGTTGTTTGGTGTTTTTGTGTGTGTGGTGTTGTGTTTTTGGTTGTTGTGTTTGTGGTGTTTGTTGTGTGTTGTGTGTTTGTGTGTGTGTTTGTGGTTTGTTGGTGTTGTGGTTTGTTGTGGATTGGTGTGTGTTGTTGTGTGGTTGTGTGGTGTTTTGTTGTGGTTTGTGTTTGGTTGTTGTGTTTGTGTGGTTGTTGTGTTGTGTGTTTTTTTGTGTGTTTTGGTTGATGTGGTTTGTGTTTGTGTTGTGTGGTGTGTGTTGTGGTTTTTGGTGTTGTGTGTTGTTGTGTGTGTGTTGGTTGTTGTGTGTGTTGTGTTGTTTGTGTGGTTTTGTTGGTTGTGAGTTTGATGTGGTGTTTGTTGTGTGGGTTTTTTGTTGGTTTTTGGTGTGTTGTTGGTGTTGGTTTGTGTTGTGTTGTGTTGGTGTGTTTGTGTGTTTGTGTTTTGTGTTGTTGTGTTTGTTTGTGTGTGTTTTGTTGGTTTTTGTTGTTGTTGTTTGTTGTGTTTGTGTTGTTTTTTGTGTTGTGTGTTTGTTTGTGTTTGTTGGTGTGTTGTTTGTTGTGTTTGTGTTGTTGTTGTTGGTTTTTTGTGTGTTGTTTGTTGTTTGTGTTGTGTGTGTTGTTTGTGTTGTGTTGTTTGTGGTTGTGTTTTGTTTGTTGTGTGTTGTTTGTGTTGTGTTTGTTGTTGTGTTGTTGTGTTTGTTGTGTTTGTTGTGTTTTGTTTGTGTGTTGTTTGTTGTGTGTTTGTTGTGTTGTGTGTTGTTTGTTGTGTTTGTGTTTTTGTGTGTGTTGTGTTGTTGTTTGTTTTTGTTGTGTTTGTTTTGTGTTGTTGTGTGTTTGTGTTTGTTGTTTTGTGTTGTTTGTGTTGTTTTGTGTTTGTGTGTGTTTTGTTGTTGTGTTGATGTTGTGTTTGTTTTTGTTGTGTTTTGTTTGTGTTTTGTTGTGTTTGTTGTTTTGTGGTTTGTTGTGTTGTGTGTTTGTTGTTTGTTGTTGTGTTGTTTTGTTGTGTTTGTTGTTTGTTGATTGTGTTGTTGTGTTTGTTTGTTTGTGTTTGTGTGTTGTTGTGTTTGTTTGTGTTTGTGGTGTTTTTTGTTTGTTGTGTGTTGTGTTTGTTGTTTGTTTGTTGATGTGTTGTTGTGGTTGTTTTGTGTTTGTGTTGTGTTTTGTTGTGTTTTGTTGTGGTTTGTGTTGTTGTTGTGTTGTTTTGTGTTGTTTGATGTTGTTGTGTTTGTGTGTTGTTTTGTGTTGTTTTGTGATGTGTGTTGTGTTTGTTGTGGTTGTGTTTGTGTTTTGTTGTTGTTTGTTGTTGTGTTTGTTTTGTTTTGTTGTTGTTTGTGTTGTGTTGTGTTTTTTTGTGTGTGTTGGTTGTTGTTGTTTTGTTGTTGTTGTTGTGTGTTTTGTGTTGTTGTGTTGTTGTTTGTGTTGTGTGTGTTGTGTTGTTTGTGTGTGTTGTTGTGTTTGTGTTGTGTTTGTTTTGTTGTGATTTGTTGTTGTTGTGATTGTTTGTGTTGTTTGTGTTGTGTTGTGTTGTTGTGTTGTGTTTGTGTTTTGTGTTGTTGTTGTGTTGTTGTTTGTGTGTTTGTGTGATGTTGTTGTTTTGTGTGTTTTTGTGTGTTTGTGTTGTTGTTTGGTGTGTTTGTGTTTGTTTTGTGTTTGTGTGTGTTTTGTGTTTGTTGTGTGTTTTGTTTTGGTTTTGTTGTGTGTTTGTTGTGGTTGTTGTTTGTTGTGTTGTGTGTTTTGTTGTGTTGTGTTGTGTGTGTTTTGTTGTTGTTGTTTGTTTGTTGTTTGTGTTTGTGTGTTTGTTGTTTGTGTTGTTTTGTTGTGTTTTGATGTTGTTTGTTTGTTGTTGATTGTTTGTGTTTGTGGTTTGTTGTGTTGTTTGTTTGTTGTGTTTTGTGTTTGTTGTTGTGTGTGTTTTTGTTTGTGTTGTTGTTGTGTTTGTGTTGTGTTTTGTTGTGTTGTGTTGTTGTTTGTGTTTTTTTGTTTGTGGTTGTTGTGTTGTTTGTTGTTTGTGTTGTTGTTGTTGTGTTTGTGGTGTTGTGTTTGTTGTGTGTTTTGTTGTTTGTGTTGTTTGTGTGTTTGTTGTTTTGTTGTGTTGTTGTTTGTGTGGTGTTTTGTTGTGTTTGTGTTTTTGTTTGTTGTGTTGTTTGTGTGTGTTTTGTTGTGTTGTGTTGTTGTGTTTGTTTTGTTTTGTTGTTTGTTGGTTTGTGTTGTGTGTTTGTTGTGTGTGTTTGTTTTGTTGTGTTTGTTTTGTGTGTTTTGGTTGTTTGTGTTTGTGTTTTGTGTGTTTGTGTGTTTGTGTTTGTGTGTTTGTTGTGTGTTTGTGTTTGTTGATGTTTGTGTTGTTGTGTTTTGGTGTTTGTGTTTTTGTGTGTGATGTTTTGTGTTGTGTTGTTTGTTGTGTTGGTTGTTGTTTTGTGTTGTGTTTGTGTGATTGTGGTTTTGTTGTTTTGTGTTGTGTTGTGTGTTTGTTGTGGTTTGTGTGTTGAGTATGTTGGTGTTGTTGTTGTGATGTGTTTTTGTGTTGGTGTTGTGGTTGTTTGTGATTGTTGTTTTGTGGTGTGTTTGTGTGTTTTGTTGTTGTGTTGTTTTGTGGTTTGTTGGTTGTGTTGTGTTGATGTTGTTTTTGTTTGTGTTGTGTTGTGATTTGTGTTTTGGTTTGTTTTGTTGTTTGTGTGTTGTTTGTGTGTTGTTTGTGTTGTGTGTTTGTGTTTTGTTGTGTTGTTTGTGGTGTGTTTGTTGTGTTGTTGTGTGATTGTTGGTGTTGTGTTTTGTGTGTTGTGTGTTGTGTTTTGTGGTGTTGATGTGATTGTGTGTTGTGTGTTTGTGGTGTTGTTTTGTGTTGTTGTGTTTGTTGTGTTGTGGTGTGGTTTTTGTTGGTGTGTTGTGTGATTGTTTTTGTTGTGTTTGTGTTGTGTGTTGTTTGTGGTTGTGTTTTGTTGTGGTTTGTTGTGTTGTGATTTTGGTGTTGTTGGTGTTTTGTGTGGTTTGTTGTGTGTGTGGTTTGTGGTGTGTTTTTGTGTTGTTGTGTGTTTGTTTGTTGTTTTTGTTGGTTTTGTTGGTTGTTGTGTTTGTTTGTGTGTTTTGTGTGGTGTGTTTGTGTTGTTGTTGGTTTTGTGTTGTGTGGTGTTGTTTGGTTTGTGTTGTTGTTTTGTTTGGTTGTTGGTGTTGGTGTTGTTTTGTGTGGTGTGTTGTTGTTGTTGTTTGTGTGTGTGTTGTGGTGATGTTTGTGTGTTTTTGTTTGTGGTGTTTGTTGGTTTTGTTGTTTTGTTGGTGTGTTGTGATGTGGTTGTTTTGTTGTTGTGGTTGTTTTGTGTTTTGTTTGTTGTTTGTGTTGTGTGGTTGTGTTTGTTTGTGTGTGGTTTTGTGTTTGTGTTTGTTTGTTGTTGTGTTTTGTGTTGTTGTGTGGTTGTTGTTGTGTTGTTTGTTGTTTGTTTGTTGTGTTGTTGTTTGTGTGTTGTTTTGTTGTGTGTGTTTGTTGATTGGTTGTTTTGGTTGTTTTTGTTTGTGTGTTTGATGTGTTTTGTGTTTTGTTTGTGTTTGTGGTTTGTGGTGGTTTGTTTTGTTGTTTGTGATGTGTTGTTTTGTGTTGTGTGTGTTGTGGTTGTTTGTTGTTGGTTGTTGTGTGTTTTTGTGTTGTTTGTGGTGTGTTGTGTGGTTTGTGTTGTTGGTTGTGGTGTTGTGTTGGTGTTGTTTTGTTGTGTGTTTTGTTTGGTGTTTGTGTGTGTTTGTGTGGTTGATGTTGTGTTTGTTTGTTGTTTGGTTTTTGTTGTTTGTGTGTTGTTGTTTGTGTGTTGTGTGTTGTGTGTTTGTGTTTGTTGGTTTGTTTGTGTGTTGTTGTGTTTTGTTGTTTTTGTGTTGTGTTTTGTGTGTTTGTGTTGGTGTTGTTGTTTTGGTTTGTTGTTGTGGTTTTTTTGTGTTGTGGTGTGTTGTGTTGTGTTTGTGTGTTTTTGTGTTTGTGTTGTGGTTTGTGTTTTGTTTTTTGGTTGTTGTGTGTTTTGTGTGTGTTGTTTTGTGTTGATGTTTGTTGTTTTTGTTTGAGTGTGTTTGTGTTTGTGTTTGTTTGGATTTTGTTGTGATGTTGTTGTTGTTGTGTGTTGTTGTGTTGTTGTTTGTGTTTTGGTTTTGTTGTGTTGTGGTTTTGATTTGTTGTTGTGTTTGTTGTGTTTGATGTGTTTGTTGTGTTTGTTTTTGGTGTTTGTTTGTGGTGTTTGTGTTTGTTGTGTTTTTGTGTTTGTTTTTGTTGTTGTGTTGTGTTGTGTTGTTTTTGTTTGTGTTGTGGTGTTTGTGTTGTTGTTTGTTTGTTTTTGTGTTGGTTGTGTTTTGTTTTGTTGTTTTGTTGTGTTTGTTGTGTTTGTGATGTGTTGTGTGTTTTTGTTGTTGTGTTGGTTTGTGTTTTTGGTGTTTGTGTTGTTGTTTTGTTGATGTGGTGTTTTGAGTGTGATTTGTGGTTGTATGTTTGTTGTGTTTGTTTGTTTGTGATTGTTTGTTTTGTGTTGATGTTTGTTTGTTTTGTGTGAGTTGTGTGTTTGTGTTGGTTTGTTGTGTGTGTTGTGTTTTGTGTGGTGTGTTGTTTGTGTTTTTGTTTTGGTGTTGTTGTTTGTTGATTTGTGTGTTTGTTTGTGTTGTGTTTTGGATGTGTTTGGTTGGTTGTGTGTTTTGTTTGTGTTGTTGTGTTTGTTGTTTTGTTGTTTGTGGTTGTTGGTTTGTTTGTGTTGTGTTTTTGTTTGTGTTGTGATTGTGTTTGTTTGTTGTTGTGTTGTTTGTGTGTTGTTGGTTGTTGTGTTTGTGTTTTTGTTGTTTTGTGTTGTTGTTTTGTTGTGTTTTTTGTGTTGTTTTGTGTTGGTTTTGTTGTTTGTGTGTTGGTTTTTGTGTTTTTGTTGTTGTGTTGTTTGTTTTGTGTTTGTGTGGTGGTTTTGTTGTGTGTTTGTGTGGTTTTTGGTGTTTTTGATGTGTTGTTTGTTGTTTGTGTGTTTTGTTGTTTTGTGTTGTGTGTTTGTTTGTTTTTGTTGATTGTGTTTTTGTTGTTGTGTTTGTGTGTTTTGTGTTTTGTTGTTGTTTTTTGTTTGTTTGTTTGTTGTTTGATTGTTGATGTGTTTTGTTTTGATTTGTTGTGTGATGTGTTTTTGTTTGTTGTGTTTGTGTTTGTTGATGTTGTGTTTGTTTGTGTTGTGTTTGTTGTGTTTTGTTGTTGTTTGGTTGTGTGATTTGTTTGTGTTGTTGTGTTGTGTTTTGTTGATTGTTGTTTTGTTGTGTTTGGTTGTGTTTGTTGTTTTGTGTGTTTTAGTGTTGTTTGTGTTGGTTGGTTTTTGTGTTGTTGTTGTGTTTTGTGTTGTGTGGTTTGGTGGTTTTGTTTGTGTTGTTTGTTGTGTTTGATGTGTTGTTTGTGTTTTGGTTTGTTGTGTTTGTTGTTGTTTTGTGATTGTTGTGTTGTTTGTGTTGTTGATTTGTGTGTGTTTGTGTGTTTGTTTGTGTGTTGTGATTTGTTGTTGTTTGTTGTTTGTGTTTTGTGTGTTGTTTTTTGTTTGATTTGTGTGGTGTTTTGTGTTGTTTGTTGTTGTTTGAGTTTGTTGTTTGGTGTGTTGTTTTTGTGATTGTTTGTTGTGTTTGTGTTGTTTGTTTTGTGTTGTTTGTTGTTGAGTGTTGTGGTTTTTGTTTGTGATGTTTTGTTTGTGTTGTGTGGTTGTGTTTTGTGTTGTGTTTGTGTTGTTGTGTGTTTGATGTTGTTTTGTTTGTTGTGATTGTTTATTTTGTGATTGTTGTGTTTGTTTGTGTTTGTTGTGTTGTTTTTGTTGTTGTTTTGATTTGTTGTTTTGTGTTGTTTGTGTTTGTGTTTTGTTGTGATTTTTGGTTGTTTTTGTTGTGTTTTTGTTGTTTGTTGTTGTTTGTTGTGTTTGTTGTTTGATTGTGTGGTGTTGTTGTTTTTGTTGTTTGTGTTTGTTTTGTGTGTGTTGTTTGTTGTTGTGTGTTTTTGTGTTTGTGTGTTGTTGTGTTTGTGTTGTGATTTGTTTGTTGTGTTTTGTTGATGTTGTTGTGTTTGTTGGTGTTGTTTGATTTTGTGTTGTGTTTGTTTTTTGTTGTTTGTGTTGATTTGTTGTTGTGTTTGTTTGTGTTTGTGTTGTTTTGATGTTGTTGTTTGATGTGTGTTGTGTGATTTGTGTGTTTTGTTGTTTTGTTGTGTTTGTTGGTTTTTGTTGTTTGTGTTGTGTTGTTTTGTGTTGTGTTTTGTGTGTTTGTTTTGTTTTGTTGTTTTGTGTTTGTTGATGTGTTGTTGTTTGTTGTGGTTTTTGTTTGTTGTTTGGTGGTTGATTTGTGTTTGGTGTTGTGTTTGTTGTTTGTTGTTGTGTTTGTTGTTTTGTGTGTTTGTGTTGTTTGTTGTGTGTTGTTGTTTTTGATTGTGTTTGTTTTGTTGTTGTTTGTGTTGTTGTTGTGTTTGTTGTGTTGTTTGTTGTTTGTGTGTTGTTTGGTTTGTTTGTGTTTGTTTGTGTGTTTGTTGTTTTTGTGTTTGTTGTTTGTTTGTTGTGTTTGTTGGTTTTGTGTTGTTTTTTTGTTTGTTGTTGTTGGTTGTTTTTGTGTTGTTTGTTGTGTTTGTGTTGTGTTGTTTGTTGTTTTTGTTGATGTTTGTTTTTGTTGTTTTGTGTTGTTTTTGTTGATTGTTTTTGTTTGTTTGTGTTGTTGGTTTTTGTTGTTTGTTGGTTGTTGTTTGTGTGTTGTGTGTTTTGTTTGTGTTGTTGTGTTGTGTTTTGTTGTGTTGTGTTTTTGTGTTGTTGTTTTGTTGATGTTTTTGTGTTTTGTTTGTTTGTGTTGTTGTGTTTTTGTGTTGTGTTTTGTTGTGTTTGTGTTGTTGTTTTGTGTTTGTTGTTTGTGTGTTTTTGTTGTTGTTGTTGTTTTGTTTTGTTGTTGTGTGTGTTGTTGTTTGTTTTGTTTTTGTTGATTTGTTGTTTTGTGTTTGTTGTTGTTGTTTGTTGTTGTGTTTGTGTGTTTTTGTGTTTTGGTTGTTTTGTTGTGTTGTTTTGTTTGTGTTTTGTTGTTTTGTTGTGTTGTTGTGTGTTTTGTTGTGTTTTGTGTTGTTGTGTTTGTTTTGTGTTTGTTGTGTTGTTGTTTGTTTTGTGTGTTGTTTTTGTTTGTGTTTGTTGTTGTTGTTTGTGTTTTGTTGTTTGTTTTGTGTTTTGTGTTTGTTTGTTGTGTTGTGTTTGTTGTGGTGTTTGTTGTGTTTGTTGTTTTGTTTGTGTTGTTGTGTTTTTGTTTGTTTTGTTGTTTGTTGTTGTGTGTTTGTTTTGTTGTGTTTGTTGTGTGTTTGTTTGTTTTGTTGTGTGTTGTGTGTTTGTTGTTTGTGTTGTTTGTTTTTGTGTTGTTTGTTGTGTTTTTGTTTGTTGTTTTTGTTGTTTGTGTTGTGTTGTTTTGTTTGTTTGTGTTGTTTGTGTTTTTGTTTTTGTTTGTTGTGTTGTTTGTGTGTTGTTTTTGTGTTTGTTGTGTTTGTGTTGTTTTTGTGTTTGTTGTGTTTGTTTGTTGTTTGTGTGTTTGTTGTTGTGTGTTTTTTGTTGTTTGTGTTTGTTTGTTGTGTGTTTTGTTGTGTTGTTGTTTTGTTGGTTTGTGTTTTGTTGTTTGTTGTGTTTGTGTTGTTTTTGTTTGTGTTTTGTTTGTTTGTGTGTTGTTTGTTGTTTTGTTGTTTTTGTGTTTGTTTGTGTGTTTGTTTGTTGTTGTTGTGTTTTGTGTTGTGTTTGTGTTTTTGTTTGTGTTGTTGTTGTGTTGTTGTGTTTTTTGTTTGTGTTTTTGTTTGTGTTGTTTTGTGTGTGTTTTGTTGTTTGTTGTTGTGTGTTTGTTGTGTTTGTTGTTTGTGTTGTGTTTTGTTTTTGTTGTTTGTTGTTGTTTGTTTGTTGTTTTTGTTGTGTTTTGTGTTTGTTGTTTTGTGTTTGTTGTTTTTTGTTTTGTTTGTTTTGTGTGTTGTGTGTTTTGTTGTTTTTTTGTTGTGTTTGTGTTGTTTTGTTTTGTTGTGTTTTTGTGTTGTGTTTGTTTTTGTTTGTTTGTTGTTTTGTTGTGTTGTGTTTGTTTTGTTTTGTTGTTTGTTTTTGTGTGTTGTTTGTTGTGGTTGTTTGTTTTGTGTTTTGTTGTTTGTGTTTGTGTTGTGTTTGTTGTGTTTTGTTGTTTGTTGTTTTTGTGTTTGTGTTGTGTTTTTTGTTGTTTTTGTGTTGTTGTGTTTGTGTTTGTTGTGTTGTTTTGTGTTTGTGTTTTGTTGTTTGTGTTTGTGTTTTTGTTGTTGTTTTGTGTTGTTTGTTTTGTTGTTTGTTGTTGTGTTGTTTTTGTGTTTTGTGTTGTTGTGTTTTTGTTGTGTGTTTTTGTTTGTTTGTGTTGTTGTTGTGTTTGTGTTTGTTGTTTGTTGTTTTGTGTTTGTTGTGTGTTGTGTTTGTTTTGTGTTGTTTTTGTTTTGTTGTTTGTTGTTGTTTTTGTTTGTTGTTTGTTTTGTTTGTGTTTGTTGTTTTGTTTGTTTTTTGTTGTTTGTTTTTGTTTGTGTGTTTGTGTGTTTTTGTTTGTGTTGTTTGTTGTTGTTTTTGTGTTTGTTGTTGTGTTGTTTGTGTTGTTGTTTTGTTGTTTTTGTTGTGTTGTTTTTGTGTTTGTTGTGTGTTGTTTTGTTGTGTTTTGTGTTGTGTTGTTTTGTTTGTGTTTGTGTTGTTTTGTTGTTTTGTTGTTTTGTTGTGTGTTTTGTTGTTTGTTGTTTTGTGTTGTTTTGTTTTTGTTGTTGTTTTGTGTTTTTTTGTTGTTGTGTGTTGTTTTGTGTTGTGTTTTGTGTTTGTGTTGTTTTTGTTGTTGTTTGTTTGTGTGTTGTTTGTTTGTGTGTTGTTGTTTGTGTGTTTGTTGTTTGTGTTTTGTTGTTTGTTTGTTGTTTTTGTTTTGTGTTGTTTGTGTTGTTTTGTTGTTTGTGTGTGTTTGTGTTTGTTGTGTTTTGTGTTTGTTTTGTTGTTTGTTTTGTGTTGTGTTGTTTTTTGTGTTGTTTGTGTTTTTGTTGTTGTTTGTTGTTGTTTTTGTGTTTGTTGTGTTGTTTGTTTGTTTGTGTGTTTGTTTTTGTTTGTTTTGTTGTTTGTTGTTTTGTGTTGTGGTTGTTTTGTTGTGTTTGTGTTGTGTTGTGTTTTGTGTTGTTGTTTTGTTTGTTTTGTGTTTTGTTTGTGTTGTGTTTTGTTGTTTGTTGTTTTGTTTGTTTGTGTGTTGTTTTGTGTTTGTGTTGTTTGTGTTTGTTGTTGTGTTTGTTTTTGTGTGTTGTTTTGTTGTTTGTTTGTGTGTTTGTTGTTTTGTTGTTTTTTGTGTTGTTGTTTTGTTGTTTGTTGTGTTGTTGTTTGTTGTGTTTGTTTGTTGTTTGTGTTTGTTTGTTGTGTTTTTGTGTTTTGTGTTGTGTTTGTTTTTTGTGTTTGTTTGGTGTTGTTGTGTTTTGTTGTTTGTTTTTGTTTGTGTTTGTGTTTGTTGTTTTTGTTGTTTTGTTTGTTGTGTTGTTTGTGTTGTGTGTTTGTGTTGTTTTGTTGTTTGTTGTTTTTGTGTTGTTTGTTGTTGTTTGTGTGTTGTGTTTTTGTTGTTTGTTTGTTTTTGTGTTGTTGTTTGTGTTGTTGTTTTGTTTTTGTTGTTGTGTTTTTTGTTGGTTGTTTTGTGTGGTTGTGTTTGTTTTTGTTTTGTTTGTGTTGTTTTTGTTGTTGTTTGTTGTGTTTGTGTTGTGTTTGTGTTTGTGTTGTTGTTTTGTTGTTGTGTTTGTTGTTTGTTTTGTGTTTGTTTGTGTTGTGTTTTGTTGTGTTTGTTGTGTTTGTGTTGTTTGTTTTGTTGTGTGTTGTTTTGTGTGTTTGTTTTTGTTTGTTTGTGTTGTGTTGTTTGTTGTTTTGTTGTTTGTGTTTTTTGTTTGTGTTGTTTGTTTTGTTGTGTTTTGTGTTGTTTGTGTTGTTTGTGTTGTTTTTTGTTGTGTTGTTTGTGTGTTGTGTTTGTTGTTGTTTGGTTGTTGTTGTTTGTTGTTTGTGGTTGTTTGTTGTTTTGTTGTTTGTGTTTTGTTTGTTTGTTGTTGTTGTGTGTGTTTTGTTTGTGTTGTTTTGTGTTGTGTTTTGTTGTGTTTTGTGTTGTTGTTTGTTTTGGTTGTTGTGGTTGTTTTTGTGTTTGTTGTTTTGTGTTTTTTTGTGGTTGTGTTTGTTGTTGTTTTGTTTGTTTGTTGTTGTTGTTGTTTGTTGTGTTTGTTTTGTTGTTTGTTTTTGTTGTTGTGTTTGTGTTTGTTGTTTTGTTGTGTGTTGTTTGGTGTGTTTGTGTTTGTTTGTTTGTTGTTGTTTGTGTTGTGTTTGTGTTTTGTTGTGTTGTTTTTGTGGTTGTTGTTGTTTTTGTTTGTGTTTGTTTTGTGGTTTGTGTGTGTTGTTTTGTGTTTGGTTTTGTGTTGTTGTTGTTTTGTGTGTTTGTTGTTTGTGTGTTGTTGGTTTTTTTGTGTTGTGTTGTTTGTTGTTGTGTTTTGTTTGTGTTTTTGTGTTGTGTTTGTGTTGTTGTTGTTTGTTGTGTTTTGGTTTGTTTTGTTGTGTTGTTTTGTGTTTGTGTTTGGTTGTTTGTTTGTGTTTGTTGTTTGTGTTGTGTGTGTTGTTTGTTGTTTTGTTTTGGTGTTTGTTGTTTGTTGTTGTGTTTTGTTGTGTTTGTTGTGTTTGTGTTGTTTGTTGTTTTGTGTTGTTTTGTTGTGTTTGTTTGTGTTGTGTTTTTGTTTGTTGTTTTTGTTGTGTTGTTGTGTGTTTGTTTTGTGTTGTTGTTGTTTTTTGTTTTGTTGTTTGTTTGTTGTTTGTTTGTGTTGTTGTTTGTTTGTTGTTGTGTTTGTTTTGTGTTGTTTGTGTGTTTGTTGTTTTGTTTTGTGGTGTGTTTGTTGTGTTTGTTTTGTTGTGTGTTTGTTGTGTTGTGTTTGTGTTGTGTTGTTTTGGTTTTGTGTGTTGTTGTGTTGTTTTGTTGTGTGTTTGTTGTTTGTGTGTTTGTTGTTTGTGTTGTTTGTTTGGTGTGTTGTGTTTTGTGTTTGTTTGTGTTGTGTTGTTGTTTGTGTTTGTTTGTGTTTGTGTTGTTTTGTTGTTGTTGGTTTGTTGTGTTTGTGTTTGTTGTGTGTTTTGTTGTGTTGTGTTGTGTTGTTTGTGTTTGTTGTTGTGTGTTGTTTTGTTGGTGTTGGTTTTGTGTTTTGTTGTTTGTGTTGTTTGTTGTTTTGTGTTTGTTGTTTGTTTGGTGTTGTTGTTTTTTGTGTTGTTGTTGTTTTGTTGTGTTTGTGTTGTGTGTTTTGTTGTGTTTTTGTGTTGTGTTTTTGTTTGTTGTTGTGTGTTGTGTTGTGTGTTTGTTGTTTGTGTGTTGTTTGGTTTGTTGTTTGTGTGTTGTTGTTTTGTGGTGTGTTGTTTTGTGTTGTTTTGTTTGTGTTTGTGTTGTGTTGTTTTTGTGTTGTTGTTTGTTTGTTTTGGTTGTGTTGTTTGTTGTGTTTGTTGTGTGTTTTTGTTGTGTTGTGTTTGTGTTGTTTTGTTGTGTGTTTTGTTTGTTTTGTTGTGTGTTTGTTGTGTTGTGTTTGTGTGTGTGTTTTGTGTTGTTGTTTGTTTTGTGTGTTGTTGTTGTTGTGTTTGTTTTGTGTTTGTTTGTTTTGTGTTTGTTGTGTTGTTGTTTGTTGGTTTGTTTGTGTGTTTTGTGTTGTGTTTGTGTGGTTGTTTTTGTTGTGTTTGTTGTGTTTGTGTGTTGTGTTTTTGTGTTGTTGTTTTGTGTTGTTTGTTTTGTTGTTTGTGTGTGTTTTGTTTGTGTTTGTTTGTTTTGTGTTGTGTTTGTTGTTGTTTGTTGTTTTGTGTTGTGTTGTGTTTGTTTTTGTGTTGTTTGTTGTTGTTTGTGTTGTTTGTTGTGTTGTGTTGTTTGTGTTTTGTTGTGTTGTTTTGTTGTTTGTTGTTGTTTGTGTGTTTGTGTGTTTGTTTGTTGTTGTGTTTTGTGTTGTTTTGTGTTTTGTGTGTTGTTTGTTGTTTTGTGTGTTTGTTGTTGTTTGTGTTTTGTGTGGTTTGTGTTGTGTTTGTTGTTTTGTGTGTTGTTGTTTGTGTTGTTGTTTGTTGTGTTGTTTGTTTTGGTTTGTTTTTGTGTTGTTTGTGTGTTGTGTTTGTTGTTGTGTTTTGTTGTTTTTGTGTTGTGTGTTTTGTTGTGTTTGTTGTTGTTTGTGTTGTTGTGTTTGGTTGTTGTTTGTTTGTGTTTTGTGGTTTTGTTGTGTGTTGTTTGTGTGTGTTTTGTTGTGTGTTGTTTTTGTTGTGTTTGTGGTGTTGTTGTTTGTGTTTTGGTTTGTGTGTGTTGTGTTGTTTTGTGTTGTTTTGTTGTGTTGTTGTTTTGGTTTGTGTTGTTGTTGTTTTTGTGTTGTGTTTGTTGTTTGTGTTGTGTTTGTTGTTTTTTGTGTGTTGGTGTTTTGTGTTTTGTTGTGTTGTTGTTTTGGTTTTGTGTTTGTTGGTTGTGTTGTTTGTTGTGTTGTTTGTGTGTGTGTTTGTTGTTTGTGTTTGTGTTGTTGGTTGTTGTGTTGTTTGTGTTGTGTGTTTGTGTTGTGTGGTTGTGTTGTTTTGGTTGTGTTTTGTGTGTTGTGTGTTTGTGTTGTTGTGTGTTGTGTTGTGTGGGTTTGTTGTTGTGTTGTTGTGTGTTTTGTGTTTTGTGTTGTGTGTTGTTTGTGTTTGTTGTTGTTTTGTGTGGTGTTGTGTTGTGGTGTTGTTGTTTTGTGTGTTTGTTGTGTTGTTTGTGTGTTGTTGTGGTGTTTGTGTTGTGTTGTTTGTGTTTGTGTTGTGTGTGTTTGGTTGTTGTGTTGTGTTGTGGTTGTGTTGTGTTGTTTTGTTGGTGTTGTTGTTTGTGTTGTTTTGTTGTTTGTTGTGTGTTGTGTGGTGTTTGTGTGTGTGTGTTGTGTGTGTTGGTTTGGTTGTGGTTTGTGTTGTGTGTTTGTGTTTGTTGTGTGGGTGTGTGTTGTGTTGGTGTTTTGTTGTGGTTGGTGTGTGTTGGTGTGTTGTGTGTGGTTGTGTGTTTGTGGTGGTGTTGGTTGTTGGGTGTGGTGGTGTTGGTGGTGTGGTTGTGTTGTGGTGGTGTTGTGGTTGTTTGTGGTGTTGTGGTTGGTGTTTGGTGTGTTGGTGTTTTGTGGGTGTTGTGTTGTGTGTTTGGTTGTGTGTTTGTGGTGTGTGTGTTGGTTGTGTTGTTGTGTGTGGTTGTGTGTGGTGTGTGTGTTGTGTTGGTGGTGTTGTGTTTGTTGTTTGTGTGGGTGTGTTGTTGTGTTTGTGTGTGGTGTTGTGGTGTGGTTGTTGGTGGTGTGTTGTGGTTGTGTGTGGGTGTGTTGTGGTGTTGTGTGGTGTTGTGTGTTTTGTGGTGTTGGTGTGTTGTGTTGTGTGTTTGTGTGGTTGTTGTGGTGGTGTTGTGTTGTGTTGTGTTGTGGTGTGTGTGGTTGTTTGGTGTGTTGTGTGTTGTGTTGTGGTTGGTGGTGTTTGTGTGTTGGTGTGGTGTTGGTTTGTGTGGTGTGTTGTGGTGTGTGTGTTGGTTTGGTGTGGGTGTGTTTGTGTGGGTGTTGTTGTGTTGTTGGTGTTGTGGTGTGTTTGTGTTGGTTGGTGTGTTGGTGTTTGTGGTGGTGGGGGTTGTGTGGTGTGTGTTGGTGTGTTGTGGTTGGTTGTGTTGTGTTGTGTGGGTGTTGTGTGTGTGGTGTGTTGTGTTTGGTGTGGTTGTGTTGTTGTTGGGTGTGGTTGTGTTGTGTGGTGTTGTTGTGTTGTGGTGTGGTTGTTTGTGTGTTGTGGTGTGTTGGTGTTGTGTGTGGTGTGGTGGTGTTTGTGTGTGTTTGTGTTGGTGTGGTTGTGGTGTTGTGGTGTTGTGGGTGTGTTGTGGTGTTGTGGTGTGTGTTGTGGTGTGTTGTGGTGTGGTTGTGTTGTGTGTTGTGTATGTGTGTTTGTGTGTGGTGTTGGTGGTTGTGTGGGTGTTGTGTGGTGGTTTGTGGTTGGTGTGGGTGTTGGGTGTTGGTTGTTGGTGTGGGTGTGTGGTGGTGTGGGTGTTGTGGGTGGTGTGGGTGTGTTGGTTGTTGTGTGTGGGTGGGTGTTGTGGTGTTGGGTTGTGGTTGTGGTGGGGTGTGGTGTGGGTTGTTGTGGTGGGGGTTGTTGTGGTGTTTGTGTGGTGTGGTGTGTTTGGGTGTTGTGGTTGTTTGGTGGGTGGTGTGGTGTGGTGTTTGGTGGTGTTGTGGGTGGTGTGTGTGGTGTTGTGGTGTGTTTGGGTGGTGTTGTGTTTGGTGGTGGGTGGTTGGTGTGTTGGGGTGTGTGGGTTGTGTGTTGTGTGGTGTGGGGTGTGTGGTTGGGGTGTTGTGGTGTTGTGGGTGTGGTGGTGTGGGTGGTGTGTGGTGGGGTTTGTGGTGGGTGTGGGTGGTTGTGGGGTGGTGGGTGTTGGGTGGTGTGGGGTGTGTGGGTGGTTGGTGGTGTGTGGGTGGGTGTGGGTTGTGGGGTGTGTTGGGTGGTTGTGGGGTTGGTTGGTGTGGGTGGGTTGTGTGGGTTGTGGGTGGTGTGTGGTTGGGGTGGGGTTTGTGGTGGTGTTGGTGGGTTGGTGGGGGTGTGTTGGTGTGTGGGGGTGTGGTTGTGGTGGTTGTTTGTTGGTTGTGTGGTGGGGTTGGGGGTGTGGGGGTGTGGGTGGGTGTTTGTGTGGTGGGTGGTGTTTGTGGGGTGTTGGTGTGGTGGTTGTGGTGTTTGGGTGTGGTGTGTGGTGGGTGTTGTTGGTTGGGTGTGGTTTGGTGTTGGTGTGGGGTGTTGTTGTGGGTGGTTGGTGGGGGGTGTTGTGTGGGTGTGGTGGTGTTGGGTGTGGGGTTGTGGGTGGTGTGTGTGTGGTGGGTGTGTTGGTGGGTTGTGTGTGGTGTGGGGTGTGTGGGGTGGTGTGTGGGTTTGTGGTGGTGTGTGGGGGTGGGGGTTTGGTTGTGGGTGTGGGTGGGGGGTGTGGGGGTGGGTTGTGGGGGTGGGTGGTTGTGGGTGGTGTGGTGTGGGGGGTGTTGGTTGGTTTGTTGTGTTGTGGTGTGGGGGTGTGGTGTGTGGTGGTTTGTGGTGGTGTGTGGTGTGTTGTGTTGGTGTGGGGTGGTTGGGGTGTGTGGTGTGGTGGGGTGTGTTGGGTGTGTGGTTGTGGGGTGGTGTGTGTTTGTGTGTGGTGGGTGTGTTGTGGGGGTGTGGTTGTGGGTTTTGTGGTGGTTGGTTTGTGTGGGTGTGTTGTGTGTTGGGGTGGTGTTGGGGTGGTGGTGGGTGGGTGTGTTGTTGGTGTTGTTGGGGTGTGGTTTGGTGGGGTTGTGGTGTGGGTTTGTGGGGTGTGGTGGTTTGGGGTGTTGGTGGGTGTGGTGTTGTTTGTTGGGTGTGTGGTTGTGGTGTGGTTGTGGTTGGTGTGGTTGGTTGTTTGTGTGTGGGTGGTTTGGTGTGTGTGGTGGTGGTTGTGTTGGGTTGTGTGGGTGTTGTTGGGTGTGTTGGGTTTTGTTGTTTGGGTTTGTGGTGTGTGTTTGGGGTGGGTGTTGTGTGTGGGTGTTGTGGTTGGTGTTGTGTGGTGTGTGGTGTTTGGTGGTGTGTTGGTGTGTTTGTGTGGTGTGGGGGGGGTTGGTGTGTTGTGGTTTGGGGTGGTGGGTGTGTGGGTGTGGGTGGTTTGTGTGGTGGTGTGGGGGTGTTTGTGGTGTGTTGTGTTGGTGGGGTGTGTGGTGTGTTGGTGTTGGGGTGGTTGTTGGTGTGTGGTGTTGGTGTGGTGTGTTTGGTTGGGGTGTGGTTTGTGGTGTTGTTTTGGGTGTGGTGTTGTGGGGGTGTGGTTGTGTGGTTGGTTGGTGTGTGGGTGTTGTGTTGGTTGTTTGGTGGTGTGGGTTGTGTTGGTTGGTGGTTTGGTGTTTTGGTTTGTGTGGTGGGGTGGTGGTGTGTTGGTTTGGTGTGGTTGTTGTGTGGGTTTGTGTTGGTGTGGTTGTGGTTTGTTTGTGTGGTTTGGTGTGGTGGTGGTGTTGTGTGGTTGTTGGGTGTGTGGGTGGTTGGGTGTGGTTGTGGTGTGTTGTGGTTTTGTGGTGTTGTGTTGGGTGTTGTGTTTTGGTGGGTTGTTGTTTTGTGGTGGTTGTGGGTTTGGGTGGTGGTTGTGTGTGTGGTTGTGGTTGTGTGTGGTGTGGGGTGTTGGGGGTGTGTGGTTGTTGGTTGTTGTGTTTGTGTGGGTTGTGTGGTTGGTTGGTGTGGGGTGTGTGTTTGTGGTGGATGTGTGGGTGTGTTGTTGTTGGTGTGTGTGTTGGTGGGTGGTTGTTGTGGTGTGTTGGTGTTGTGTGTTGGGTGTTTGTTGTTTGTTGTTGTGTGTGTGTGTTGGTTGTGTTGTGTTTGATGTGTTGTGGTGTGGTGTGTTGGGTTGTGTTTGGTGGTTGTGGTGTTTTGTTTGTGTTTGTGTGTGTTTTTTGTTTGTGTTTGTGTGTTGGTTGGTGTGTGTTGTTTGTGTTGTTGTGTTTGTTGTGTTTGTGTGTTTGTGTTGTGTGTTTGGTGTTGTTTGTGGTTGTGGTTTGTGTTGGTGTTGGTGGTGTTGTTTGTTGTGTGTGTGTGTGGTGTTGATTGTGTGTGTGTTGTGTTTGTGTTGGTATGTGTGTTGTGTGGTGTGTTTGTGGTGTTGTGGTTGTTTGGTTTGTGTTTGTGTGATGTTGTTGTTGTGTGTGTGTTTTGTGTTTGGTTGTGTGTTTGGTGTGTGTTTGTGGTTGTGTGTGTGGTGTTGGTTTGTTGTGGTTGTGTGTTGTGTGTGTGTGTTGTTGTTGTTTGTTGTGTTGTGGTTGTGTGGTTGTGTTTGTGTTTGGTGTGTTGTGTGATGTTTGTGTTTGTTTTGGTGTTGTGTTGTTGTGTTTGTTGTTGGTGTGTTGTGTTTGATGTGTGTTGTGTTTTGTGATTTGTTGGTGATGTGTGTTGTTGTTGTGTTGTGTGTTGGTTTTTGTGTGTTGGTGTTGTGTTTTTGTGTGTTGTGGTGTGATGTGTTTGTTGTGGTTTTTGGTTGTTTGTTGTTTGTGTGTTTGTGGTGTTGTTTTGTTGTGAGTTGTGTTGTGTGTGTTGTTGTGTTGGTTGTGTGTTGTGTGTTGTTTTGTGATGTGTTTGTGTGTGATTTTGTTTGTTGTTGTGTGTTGTGTTGGTGATGTGTTTGTGTGTTGTGTTTGTGTGCTTTGTTTTGTGTGTGTGTTTGTGTGATGTTGTATGTGTGTGTGTTGTTTGTGGTTGTTTGTTGTTGTTTGTGTTTTGTTTTGTTGTGTGTTGTTGTGATGTGTTGTTGGTTGTTGTTTTGTGTGTGTGTTTTGTGTGGTGTTGTTGTGGTTGTTGAGTTGTTGTGTGGTTTGTTGTTTTGTTGTTTGTTGTGAGTGTTGTTGTGTGTGTTTGGATGTTTGTGTTTTGTGGTGTTGTTTGTGATGTGATTTTGTTGTGTTGGTGTGTTTGTTTTTGTTGGTTTTTGTGTTGTGTTGTTTTTGTGTTGATTATGTGTTGGTTTTGTGGTGTTTGTTGTTGTTTGTGTGTGGTTTGTGTTGTGTTTTGTGTGTGTTGTTGTGTTTGTCTTGTGTTGTTTGTGTGTTTGTTGTTGTGGTGTTTGTGTTTGTTGGTGTTGGTGTTGTGTTGGTGTGTTTTGTGTTTGTGTTTGTTGATTTTGTTTTGTGTTGTTTGGATGTGTTTGTTGATGTGGTGTTTGTGTTGTTTTTGTTGTGGTTTTTGTGTGTGGTTTGTTGTGTGTTGTTGTGTGTGTTGTGTTTTTGTTTGTGTTTGTGTGTTTGTTGTTGTGTGTTTGTTTGGTTTTGTTTGTGTGTGTTGTGTTGTTGTGTTGTGTTGTGTGTGGTTTGTTTTTGTGTGTTGTTGATGTTGTGTTGTGTTTGTGTGTTGTGTTGTTGTGTGTGTTTGATTGTTGTGTGTTTTGTGTTGATGTTGTTTTGGTTGTTGTTTGTGTGTGTGTTTTGTGTGTTTGTGGTGTGTTTTGTTGTTGTGTGTTTTGGATTTGTTTTGTGTGTGTTGATGTTTGTGTGTTGTGTGTGTTTGGTGTGTTTGTTGATTTGTGTTGTGTTTGTGTGTTGATGTGTTGTGTTGTGATTGTTGTGTTGTTTGTGTGGTGTGATTTTGTTGGTGTTGTGTTTTTGATTTGTGTTTGTGTGTTGTGTGGTGTTTTTTGTGTTTGTTTGTTGTGTTGTGTGTTGTGTTTTGTGTGTGTTTGTTTGTTGTGTGTGATGTTGTGTGATTTGTGTGTTTTGTTTGTTGTGTTTTTGGTTGATTTGGTTTGTTTGGTTTGTGTTGTGTGTGTTGTTTGTGTTGTGTTTGTTGTGTGGTTGTTTGATGTTGTGTGTGTTTTTGTTTGAGTTGTGTTTGTTTTGTTGTGATGTGTGTTGTTTTGGTGTTTGTGTTTGTTGATGTGTTTGTTTGGTGTTGTTTTGATGTGTGATGTGTTTGTGTTTTGTGTTTGTTGTTTTGGTTGTTTGTGTTTTGTGTGTTTGTGTGTTTTGTGTTGTTTTGTGTTTGATGTGTGTTGTGTTGTGGTGTTGTTGTGTTGATGTTTTGTGTGTTGTGTTTGTGTGATGTGTTTGTTGTGTTGTTGTTTGGTGATGTGTTGTGTTTGATGATTGTGTTGTTGTGTGTTGTTGTTGTTGTGTTTTGTGTTTGTGATGTTGTTGTTTGGTTTGTGTGTTGTTTGTTGTTTGTGTGTTGATGTTTTGTGTTTGTGTGATTCGTGTGTTGTTGTATTGTGTTGTGTGTTTTGTTTGTGTTGTTTGTGATTTTTGATGATTGATTGTGTGTGTTGTGTTTTTGTGTTGTTGTGTTATTGTGATTGTTGTGTGTTGTGTGTTTGTAGTTGTGTTGATTTGTGTTTTGTGTTGTTGTGTGATTGTTTGTATGTTGTTGTGTGTGATGTTGGTGTGATGTTTGTGATGTTGTTGTGGATTGTTGTGTTTTGTTTGTGTTTGTTGTTGTTGATTTTGATGTGTTTGTGTTGTGTTGGTGATTTTGTGTTGTTGTTGTGAGTTGATGTGTGTGTGTTGTTTTGTGATGTTGTGATTTGTGTTGTTGTGTGTTTGTGTATTGTTGTTGTTTGTTGTTGAGTGTGTGTTTTGTTGGGTTTTGTTGTGTGTTGATTTGTGTTTGTGTTGTGTGGATGTGTGATTGTGGTGTGTTTTGTGTTTGATGTTTTGTGTGTTGTTGTTGTTTGTGAGTTGTTGTGTGTTGTGTGTGATGTGATGTTGATGTTTGATGTTTGTGATGGTTGTGTGGTTGATTTAGTGTTTGTGTGTTGTTTGTGTTGTGATTGTTGGTGTGATTTGTTTTTTGTTTTGATGTTGATGTGTGATGTTTGTGTGTGATTGATGTGTGTTGTTTTTGTTTGTGTTGTGATTTTTGTTGTGTGTGTTTGTTGTTTTGGTGTGTTTTTGTGTTGTTGTTGAGTTGTGTGTGTTTGTTTGGTGTTGTTGTTTGTGTGTGTTTGATTGTTTGTTGTTGTTTTGTTTTGTGTGTGTTGATTGTGTGTGTTGTGTGTTTGTTTGTGATTTGTGTGTGTTTGATGTTTGTGTTTGATGTTTGTGTGTGTGTTTTTGTGTTGTTGTTGTGGTTGTTGTGTGATGTTTGATTGGAGTTGTGTTTGTTGTATGTGATGTTTGTTGTTTTTGTGTAGTGTGGTTTGTGTGTTTGTTTGTTGTTGTTGTGTGTTGATTGGTGTGATGATTGTTGTGTGTTTTTGTTGTTGTGTGTTTGTGTTGATGTTGGTTTTGTTTGTGTGTATTGATTTGTTTTGTTGATTGATTGTTTGTTTGTTTTGTGATGTGTGTGATGTGTGTTTTGTTGTGTGGTTTTGTTTGTGATGTTGTGTTGTGGGTGTTGTTGTTGTTGTTTGTGTTTGTGATTTTGTGTTTTGTGGTGATTTGTGATGTGTTGTTGTTGTTTGTGTGTTTTTTTGATTGTTGTGTTGTTGTGTTTTTTGTTGTGTGTGTTTGATTGCTTTTGTTTTGTGTTTGTTGTTGTTTTGTGATTTGGTTTGTGATGTGTGGTGTGTGTGTTTTTTGTTTGTTTGTTGTGTTGGATTGTTTTGTGTTGTGTAGTGATGTGTGTTTGTGATGATGTTTGTTGATTTGGTTTGTTGTGTGTTTGTGTTGTTTGTTTTGTGTTTTGGTGTTTTGTTTGTATTTGTGTGTTGTTTGTGTTTTGTGTTTTGTGTGTTTTTGTTTGTGTTGATTTGTGTTGTTTGTGTTGATGTTTTGTTTTTGTGTTTGTTGTTTGTTGGTTTTTGTTGTGTGTTTGTGTGTTGTTTTGTGTTGTGTTGTTGTTGTGATGTTGTTTTTGTGTTTTGTGTTTGTTGATGTGTTGTTGTTGTGTTGTTTTTGTTTGTTGATTTGTGTTGGTTTTGTTGTGTTTTTGATTGTTGTGTTTTTTGTGGTTTGTTGTTGTTTGATTTGTTGTGTTTGTTGTTTGTGTGTTGTTGTGTTTTTGTGTGTGTTGTGTGTTGTGTTGTTGTTTGTTGTTTTTGTGTTTGGTTTTTTGATTGTTTTGTGTGTGTTTGTTGGTTGTTTTTTTTGTTGTGTTTTGTTGTTGTTGTGTTGTTTGTGTGGTTGTGTTGTTGTGTTGTGATTTTTGATGTTTGTTGTTGATTGTTTTGTGTTTTGTTTGATTGTGTTGTGTGTTTGTGTTTTTTTGTTTTGTGTGTTTGTTGTTGTTTGTGTTTGTTTGTGTTTTGTTGTTTGGTGTTGTGTTTTGTGATTGTTTTGTTTTTGTGTTTGTTTGTGTTGTTGTGTTGTTGTGTTTGTGTTTGTTTTTTGTTTTTTGTGTGTTTTTTGTTGTGTGTGATTGTTTGTTGTGTGTTGTGTTTTGTTTGTGTGTTGTGTGTTGTTTGTTTTTGTGTTGGTTGTTGTGTTGTTTGTTGTGTTTGTTGTTGTTTGTTTGTTGTGTTTTGTGTTTGTTGTGGTGTTTATTTTTGTTTGTTTGTGTTGTTTTTGTGTTTTTTGTTTGTGTTGTTGTGTTGTTGTTTGTTTTTGTTTGTTGTTGTTGTTGTGTTTGTGTTTGGTGTTTGTGTTGTTGTTTGTGTTTGTTTTGTGTTTGTGTTTTGTTGTGTTGTTTTGTGTTGTGTTGTTTTGTTTTGTTTTTTGTTGTGTTGTTGTTTTTGGTTGTGTGTTTGTTGTGTTGTTTTGTTGTGTTGTTGTGTGTTTGTTTGTTGTTGTGTGTTGTTTGTGTGTTGTGTTGTTTGTTTTTGTTTGTTGTTTGTTGGTGTTGTGGTGTTTGTTTGTGTTGTTTGTGTTGTTTTGTGTTTTTGTGGTTTTGTGTTTTTTTGTGTGTTTGTGTTGTGTTGTTTTTGGTTTTTTGTTTTGTGTGTTGTTGTTTGTGTTTTTGTGTTGTTTTTGTTTGTGTGATTGTTGTTGTGTGTTTTGGTTGTTGTTTTGTGTTTGTGTTTGTTGTTTGTTTGTGTGTTGTTTGTTGTTTTGTGTTTTTGTGTGTTTGTGTTTGTGTGTGTTTTGTTGTTTGTGTTGTGTTGTTGTGTTTGTTTGTGTTTTGTGTGTTTGTGTTTGTTTGTGTTGTTGTTGTTGTTGTTTGTTTTGTTGTTGTTGTGTGTGTTTTGTGTGTTTGTTTTGTGTGTTGTGTTGTTGTGTTGTTGTTTGTTTTGTGTGTTGTTTTTGTTGTGTTTTGTTTTGTTTGGTGTTGTGTTTTTGTGTGTTGTGTTTGTTTGTGTGTTGTGTTGTGTTTGTTGTTTTTGTTGTTGTGTGTTTTTGTTGTGTTGATTGTGTGTTGTTTTGTGTTTTGTTGTTTGTGTTGTTTGTGTGTGTTGTTGTTTTGTTGTGTTTGTTGTTGTGGTTTTGTTGTGTGTGTTTGTGTTGTTTTGTGTGTTGTGTTGTTTGTGTGTTTGTTTTGTGTTTTGTTTGTGTTGTTTGTGTTTGTGTTTTGTTGTGTTTGTTGTTTGTTGTTGTTGTGTTTGTTGTTTGTGTTTTTGTTTGTGTGTTTGTGTTGTGTTGTTGTTTTGTGTTGTTGTTGTTTTGTGTGTGTGATTTTGTTGTGTTGTTGTTGTTTGTGTTTTTGTTTGTTGTGTTTTGTGTGTTTGTTTGTGTTTTGTGTGTTTGTTTTGTTGTTGTGTTGTTGTTTTGTGTTTGTGTTTTGTTGTGTTTTGTGTTTTGTTGTTTGTGTTGTTTTTTGTTTGTGTTGTGTGTTTTGTTGTTGTTTTGTTGTTGTTGTGTTTGTTTGTGTTTGATGTGTTGTTTGTTGTGATTTGTTGTGTTGTTTTGTTGTGTGTTGTGTTTGTTGTTTTGTGTTGTTGTTGTTTTGTTGTGTTGTTTTTGTGTTTTGTTGTGTTTGTGTTGTTTGTTGTTGTGTTTGTTGTTTGTTTGTGTTTTGTTGTGTTGTTGTGTTTGTGTTTGTTTGTTGTTTGTGATGTTGTGGTTTTGTGTTTTGTTGTGATGTTGTTTGTTTTGTGTGATTGTTTGTTGTTTTGTGTGTTTGTTGTTGTTTGTTGTTGTGTTTGTGTGATTGTGTTTTGTTGTTTTGTTGTGTTTGTTGTTTTGTGTTGTTGTGTGTGTTGTTGTTTTGTGTGTTTGTTTGTGTTTTTGTTGTGTTGTTGTGTTGTTTTGTTGTGTTTGTTTTGTTGTTTTGTTTGTGTTGTTTGTTTGTTGTGTTGTTGTGTTTGTGTGTTTTTGTGTTTTGTTGTGTTTTGTGTTGTTTGTTGTGTGTTTGTTTGTTGTTTGTTTTGTGTTGTTTTGTTGTTTGTTGTGTTTGTGTTGTGTGTTTTGTTGTTTGTTGTGTGTTGTGTTGTTGTGTTTGTTGTTGTTGTTTGTTTGTTGTTGTTGTGTTGTTTGTTGTTTTGTTTGTTTGTGTTGTGTTGTGTTGTTTGTGTGTTTGTGTTGTTTTGTGTTTGTTGTTGTTTTTGTGTTGTTTGTGTTGTGTTGTTTGTTGTTGTTTGTTGTGTTGTTGTGTTGTGTTTTTGTTGTTGTTGTGTGTTTGTTTTGTGTGTTTGTTTGTGTGTTGTGTGTTTGTGTTGTGTTTTGTGATTGTTTGTTGTGTTTGTGGTTTGTTGATGTGTTTGTTTGTTTTGTGTGTTTTTGTTGTGTGTGTGTTTGTTGTTGTTGTTTGTGTTTGTTGTTGTGTGTTTGTTGTTTTGTGTTGTTTTGTTGTTTTTGTGTTTGTTGTTGTTGTTGTGTGTGTTTTTGTTGTTGTTGTGTGTTTGTGTTGTTGTGTTGTTGTTTGTTTGTTTTTGTGTTGTTTTGTGTTGTGTTTGTTGTTTTGTGTTGTTGTGTTTGTGTGTTTGTGTGTTGTTGTGTGTTTGTTGTTTTTGGTTGTTTGTTGTGTTTTGTGTGTTTGTTTGTTTTGTGTGTTTGTTTGTGTTTTGTTTTGTTGTTGTGTTTTGTTGTGTTGTTGTTGTTTTGTGTGTTGTGTTTTGTGTTTGTTTGTGGTTTTGTTTGTTGTTGTGTTGTTTTGTGTTTTGTTGTTTTGTGTTTGTTGTTGTGTTGTGTTGTGTTTTGTGTTGTGTTTGTTGTTGTGTTTTGTGTTTGTTTTTTGTTTTGTTGTGTTTGTTGTGTTGTTGTGATGTGTTTTGTGTTGTGTTTTGTGTGTTGTTTGTGTTGTGTGTTGTTGTGTTTGTGTGATTGTTGTTTGTTGTGTTGTTGTTGTGTTGTTTTGTTTGTGTTGTGTTGTTTTGTTTGTGTTGTTTGTGTTGTTTTGTTTGTGTTTTTGTTGTGTGTTTGTTTTTGTGTTGTTTTGTTTGTGTTGTTTGTTGTTGTGTTGTTTTGGTTGTTGTTGTTTTGTTTGTGTTGTGTTTGTGTTTTGTGTTGTTGTGTTTGTTGTGTTTGTTTTTGTGTTGTTTGTTTGTGTTGTTGTGTTGTTTGTGTGTTTGTTGTTTTGTGTGTTTGTTGTGATGTTTGTTTGTTGTTTGTGTTTGTTTGTTGTTTTGTGTTGTTTGTTGTGTGTTTTGTTTGTTTGTGTGTTTGTTTGTTGTTGTTTGTGTTTTGTTGTTTTGTTGATTGTGTTTGTGTTTTGTTGTTTGTGTTTGTTGTGTGTTTTGTGTTTGTGTTGTTGTTTTGTTTGTTGTTGTTTGTTGTGTTGTTTGTGTGTTTGTTTGTTTGTTGTGTTTTGTTGTTGTTTGTTTTTGTGTTGTGTTTGTGTGTTTGTTTTGTGTGTTTTGTTGTTTTGTGTGTTTTGTGTTGTGTTTTGTTTTGTTGTTTGTTGTTTTGTGTTGTTTGATGTTTGTGAGTTTTGTTTGTGTTGTTTTGTTGTTGTTGTTTGTTGTGTTTGTTGTTTGTTGTGTTTTGTGATTTGTTGTTGTTTGTTGTTGATTTTTGTGTGTTGTTTTGTTGTGTGTTTTGTTTGTTGTGTTGTGTGTTGTTTGTTGTGTTTGTTGTGTGTTTGTTGTGTTTGTTTGTGTTTGTGATTGTTTTGTTGTGTGTTGTTGTTTGTTTTGTGTTGTTTGTTGTGTTTGTTTGTTGTTTTGTGTTGTTTTTGTGTGTTGTGTTTGTTTGTGTTTTGTGTTGTTGTGTGTTTGTTGATGTGTTTGTGTTTTTGTTGTGTTTGTTTGTGTGTTTGTTGTGTTGTTGTGTTTGTTGTGTTTTGTGTTGTGTTGTTTGTTTGTGTTTGTTGTGTTGTTGTGTTGTGTTTGTGTTGTTTGTTTTGTGTTGTTGATGTTTGTTTTGTTGTTGTGTTTGTGTGTTTTGTTTTTTGTTGTGTTGTTGTTTTTGTGTTGTTTTGTGTGTTGTGTTTGTTGTGTGTTTGTGTTTTTGATTTGTGTTTGTTGTTTTGTGTTGTTGTTTGATGTTTGTGTTTGTGTTTGTTTGTGTTTGTTTTTGATTGTTGTTGTTTTGTGTTGTTGTTTGTGTGTTTGTGTGTTGTTTGTTGTTTTGTTTGTGTGTGTTTGTTGTGTTGTTTTGTTGTTTGTTTTGTGTTGTTGTGTTTTTTGTTGTGTTTTGTGTTGATGTTTTTGTTTGTTGTGTTGTGTGTTTTGTTTTGTTGTTGTTTGTTTGTGTTGTTTTGTTTGATTGTGTGTTTTGTTTGTGTTGTGTTGTTTGTTGTGTTTTGTGTTGTTTGTTGTGTTTTGTTGTGTTTGTGTTGTTGTTTGTTTGTGTTGTTTTGTGTTTTGTGTTTTGTTGTTTGTGTGTTGTTGTGTTTTTGGTGTGTTTTGTGTTGTTGTGTTGTTGTTTGTGTTTGTTGTTTTGTGTGTTGTTTGTTGTTGTTTGTGTTTGTTGTGTTTTGTTGTGTTGTTTGTGTGTTGTGTGTTGTTGTTTGTGTTTGTTGTTGTTTTGTTGTGTGTTGTTTGTTTTTGTGTGTTTGTTGTTGTTTGTTGTGTTTGTTTTTGTGTTTGTGTTTGTTGTTTGTGTGTTGTTGTGTTTTGTGTTTGTTTGTGTGTTTTGTGTTGTTGTTTGTGTTGTTGTTTGTTGTTTTGTTTGTTGTGTTTTGTTGTTGTTGTGTGTGTTTTTTGTTGTGTGTGTTTGTTGTTGTTGTTTTTGTTGTTTGTTGTGTGTTTTGTTTGTGTTGTGTTGTTTGTTGTGTTGTTTTGTGTTGTTTTGTGTTGTTTGTGTTTGTTGTGTTTTGTTGTTTGTGTTGTTGTGTTTTGTTTGTGTGTTGTTTTGTTGTTGTTTTGTTTGTTGTGTGTTTGTGTTGTTGTTGTTTTGTTTTGTGTTGTTTGTGTTGTGTTGTTTGTTGTGTTGTTTTGTGATTGTTTTGGTTGTTTTGTTTTGTTGTTTGTGTGTTTGTTGTGTTTTGTGTGTTGTTTTGTGTTGTGTTTGTTGTGTTGTTTGTTTGTGTTGTTTTTGTTTTGTTGTGTTTTTGTTGTGTGATTTGTGTGTTTGTGTGTTGTTTGTTGTTTTGTGTTGTTTGTGATTGTGTTGTTTTTGTGATTGTTTGTTTGTGTTTTGTGTGTTTGTTGTGTGTTTGTGTTTTTGTTTTGTTGTGTGTTTTGTTGTTTGTTGTTTTGTGTTTGTTGATGTTGTGTTGTGTGTTTGTGTTGTGTTTGTTGTGTTTGTGTGTTTTGTTGTTGTGTGTTGTTTGTTGTTTTGATGTGTTGTTGTGTTTTGTGTTGTTTGTGTTTGTTGTGTGTTGTGTTTTTGTTGTGTTTGTTGTGTTGTGTTGTTGTTTGTTTGTTGTTTGTTGTTTGTGTGATTGTTTGTGTTTGTTGTTGTGATTGTTTGTTGTGTTGTGTTTGTGATGTGTTGTGTTTTGTGTTTGTGTTGTTTGTGTTGTGTGTTTGTTGTTGTGTTTTGTTGTTGTTGTGTTTGTGTGTGTTTGTTTTTGTGTTGTGTTTGTTGTGTTTTGTGTGTTGTGTTGTTGTTTGTTTGTTGTGTTTGTTGTTTGTGTTTGTTTGTGTTGTTTTGTTGTGTTGTTGATGTGTTTTTGTTTTGTTGTTTGTTGTGTTGTGTTTGTTGTTTTGTTGTTGTGTTTGTTGTTGTTTGTGTGTTTGTTGTTTGTGTTTGTTTGTGTTGTTGTGTTGTGTTTGTGTTTGTGTGTGTTTGTGTTGTTGTGTTGTGTGTTTGTTGTTTGTTGTTGTGTTGTTGTGTGTTTGTTTGTTTTGTTGTGTTTGTTGTTTTGTGTGTTTTTTTGTGTTTGTTGTTTGTTTTGTTGTGTTTGTGTTGTTGTTTTGTGTTGTGTTGTGTTTTTTTGTTGTTGTGTTGTTGTGTTGTTTTGTGTGTTGTTTGTTTGTGTTTTGTTGTGTGTTTGTTGTTTGTTGTGTTTGTGTGTTTGTGTTTTGTGTTGTTGTTGTTTGTTTTGTTGTTGATGTGTTTTGTTTGTTGTTTTTGTTTTGTTGTGTTGTTTGTGTTGTTTTGTGTTGTTTTGTTGTGTTTGTTGTTTGTGTGTTTGTTGTTGTTGTGTTGTTGTTTTGTGATTGTTTTTGTTTTTGTTTGTTGTGTTGTTTGTGTTGTTTTGTTGTTGATGTTGTTTGTGTTTTGTTGTTTGTGTGTTTGTGTTTTGTTTGTGTGTTGTTTGTTGTTTGTGTTTGTTTTTGTGTGTTGTTGATTGTTGTGTGTTGTTTGTTGTTGTTTGTTGTGTGTTTGTTGTGTTTTGTTGTGTTGTTGTGTTTGTGATTTGTGTTTGTTGTTGTGTTTTGTTTGTTGTTTTTGTGTGTTTGTTGTGTTGTTTTGGTGTGTGTTGTTTGTGTTGTTTGTTTTGTGATTGTGTTGTTGTGTTTGTTTGTTGTGTGTGTTTGTGTGATTTGTTTGTTTGTTGTTTTGTTGTTGTGTTTGTTTTGTGTGTGTTTTGTTTTTGTGTGTTTGTGTTTTGTTGTGTTGTTGTGTTTTGTTTTTTGTGTTGTTTTGTTGTTGTGATTTTGTGTTTTGTGTGTTGTTTTGTGTTTGTGTGTTTGTTGTTGTGTTGTTTGTGTTTTTTTTGTGTTGTGTTTTGTTTGTGTTGTGTTGTTGTTTTGTGTGTTGTTTGTTTTGTGTTGTGTTGTGTGTTGTTTGTGTTTGTTGTTGATGTTTGTTTGTGTGTTTTGTTGTGTTTTTGTGTTGTTGTTTTGTTGTGTTGTTTGTGTTGATTTTTGTTTTGTGTTGTTGTGTTTTTTGTGTTTTTGTGTTGTGTTGTTTGTTGTGTTGTTTTGTTGTGTTTGTTGTTTTGTTGTGTTTGTTGTTGTGTTGTTTTGTTGTTTGTTGTGTGTTGTTTTTTGTTGTGTTTTGTTTGTGTTTGTTGATGTGTGTTTGTGTGTTTTGTTGTGTTTGTGTTGTTTTTGTGTTGTTGTGTTTTTTTTTGTGTGTTTTTGTGTGTTGTTTGTTTGTGTTTTGTTGTTTGTTTTGTGTTGTTTGTTTGATTGTTGTTGTGTTGTGTTGTTGTTTGTGTTTTGTTTGTGTTGTGTTGTTTGTGTTGTTTTGTTTGTTTTTGTGTTTTGTTGTTTTTGTTTGTGTTGTTGTTGTTTGTTGTGTTTTGTGTGTTTGTTTGTGTTTTTGTGTTGTTGTTGTGTTTGTTGTTTTGTTTGTGTTTGTTTTGTTGTGTGTTGTTGTTTGTTGTTGTTTGTTTGTTGTTGTGTTTTGTTTGTTTTGTTGTGTGTTTTGTGTTGTTGTTGTTTTGTTGTTGTTTTGATTGTGTTTTGTGTTTTTTGATTGTTGTTGTTTGTGTTTGTTGTTGTTTGTTTGTTGTGTTTTGTTGTGTTTTGTTGTGATTTTTGTGTTGTGTTTTGTTGTTTGTGTGTGTTTGTGTTGTTTGTTGTGTTTGTTGTGTTGTGTTGTTGTTTGTGTTTGTGTGTTTTGTTGTGTGTTGTGTTTTTGTTTGTTGTTTTTGTGTTGTTTGTGTTTGTTGTTGTGTTGTTGTGTGTTTTTGTGTTTGTTGTTGTGATTGTTTTGTTTGTTGTTGTTTGTGTGTTGTTTGTTGTTTGTTGTTTTGTGTTGTTTGTTGTGTGTTTTTTTGTGTTGTTGTTTTGTTGTGTTTGTTGTTTTGTTTGTTGTTTGTTTGTGTGTTGTTGTGTTGTGTTTTGTGTTTGTTGTTGTTGTTTGTGTTTGTTTTGTTGTTTGTTGTGTTGTTTTGTTTTTTGTTTTGTGTGTTTGTTGTGTGTTTTTGTTGTTGTGTTGATTTGTTGTGTTTGTGTTGTTTTGTTTGTGTTGTTTTTGTGTTGTGTTTGTGTTTGTTGATTGTTTGTGTTGTTTGTTTGTTGTGTGTTTGTGTTTGTTGTGTTTTGTTTGTGTTGTTTGTGTTTTGTTGTGTTGTTGTGTTGTTTTGATTTGTGTTTGTGTTTTGTGTGTTGTTTGTTTGTGTTTTTTGTGTTTGTGTTGTTGTGTTTGTGTTGTTGTTTTGTGATTTTTTGTGTGTTGTGTGTTTTTGTGTGTTGTGTTGTTTTGTGTGTTGTGTTGTTTTGTGTTTTGATTGTTTGTGTTGTTTGTTTGTTTGTTGTGTTTTGTGTGTTGTTTTTGTGTTTTTGTTTGTGTTTGTGTTGTGTGTTGTTGTGTTTTTGTTGTGTTTGTTGTGTTTTGTGTTGTGTTTGTGTTGTTGTGTGTTGTTGTTTGTTTTGTTTGTTGTGATGTTTGTGTGTTGTTTTGATTGTTGTTGTTTGTGTTGTTTGTGTTTTGTTGTGTGTTGTTTTGTTGTTTTGTGTGTTGTTTGTTTTGTGTTGTGTGTTTTGTGTTGTTGTTTTGTTGTTTGTTGTTTGTGTGTTTTTGATTGTTTGTTGTGTTTTGTTGTTGTGTTTTGTTTGTTGTTGTTTGTTGTGTTTTTGTGTGTTGTTTGTTTTTGTTGTTGTTTGTGTTTGTTTGTTGTTTGTGTTTGTTGTTGTTTTGTTGTTTGATTGTTTTTGTTGTGATGTTGTGTGTTTTGTTGTGTTTGTTGTTGTTTGTGTTTTGTGTTTTTGTTGTTTTGTTGTTTTTGTTTGTGTGTTTTTGTTTGTTGTGTGTTGTTGTTTTTGTTGTTTGTTTGTGTTTGTGTGTTGTGTTTTGTTGTTTGTGTGTTGTTGTGTTGTTTGATTGTTTTTGTTGTTTGTTTTTTGTTGATTGTTGTTTGTGTTGTTGTTTTTGTGTGTTTGTTGTGTGTTTTGTGTTGTTTTGTTGTGTTTGTTGTTGTTTGTTGTTGTGTTGTGTGTTTTTGTTTGTTGTTGTTTTGTTGTGTTGTGTTGTTGTTTGTTTGATTTTGTGTTGTGTTTGTTGTTGTTGTGTTGTTTGTGTTGTTGTTTTGTGTTGTTTTGTTGTTGTTTGTGTTTTGTGTTTTTGTTGTTTGTTTGTTTTTGTTTGTGTTTTGTTGTGTTTGTTTTTGTGTTGTTGTGTTTTTGTGTTGTTGTTTTGTGTTGTTTTTGTGTTTGTTGTGTTGTGTTGTTTTGTTGTTTGTGTTGTTTTGTGTGTTGTGTTTTGTTTGTTTGTGTTGTTGTTTGTTTGTGATTTGTTGTGTTGTGTGTGTTTGTTGTGTTGTGTTTGTGTTGTGTGTTTGTGTTTGTTGTTTGTGTGTGTTGTTGTGTTTGTTGTGTGTTTTGTTTGTTTTGTGTTGTTGTTGTGATGTTTGTGTTTGTGTTGTGTTTTGATTGTTTTTGTGATTGTGTGTGTTGTTTGTGTTGTTGTTTTGTGTTGTTGTTGTTTGTTTTGTTGTGTTTGTTTGATTGTGTGTTTTGTTGTTGTTTTGTTTGTTGTTGATTGTTGTTTTGATGTTTGTGTGTTTGTTGTTTGATTGTGTGTGTTTGTTTGTTGTTGTTGTGTTGTTTTTGTGTTTGTTTGTTGTTGTTTTGTTTGTGTGTTGTGATTTTGTTTGTGTGATGTTGATTGTTTTGTGTGTTGTGTTTGTTGTTTTTGTGTTTGTTGTTGTTGTGTTGTTTTGTTGTGTGATGTGTTTGTTGATGTTGTGTTTGTTGTGTTTGTTGTTGTGTTGTTTGATTGTGTTTTGTTGTGATTGTTTGTGTTTTGTGTGTTGTGTTTGTTTTGTGTGTTTGTTTTGTGTTTTTGTGTGTTTTGTGTTGTGTTGTGTTGTTGTTGTTTGTTGTTTGTGATTGTGTGTTGTGTTTTGTTGTTGTGTTGATTTTGTTTGTGTGTTGTTGTTGTGTTTGTTGTTTTGTTGTTTTGTTGTTGTGTGTTGTGTTTGTTGTTTTGTTGTGTGTTTTGTTGTTGTGTGTTGTGTTGTTTGTTGTTTTGTTTGTGTGTTGTTGTGTTTTGTTGTGTTTTGTGTTGTTGATTTGTGTGTTTTGTGTTTTGTTGTTGTTGTGTGTTTGTGTTTGTTGTGTGATTTGTGTTGTGTGTTGTTGTGTTTGTGTTGTGTTTGTTGTTTGTGTTGTTGTGTGTGTTTGTGTGTTGTTGTGTTTGTGTTGTTTGTTGTTTGTTGTGTTGTGTTGTTGTGTTTGTGTTGTGTTTGTTGTGTGTGTGTTGTGTGTTGTGTGTTTGTTGTGTTTTGTTTGTGTGTTTGTTGTGTTGTGATGTTTTGTTGTGTGTTGTGTGTTGTGTTGTTGTTGTGTGATGTGTTTGTTTGTGTTGTTGTTTGTGTTGTTGTGTTTGATTGTTTGTGTGTTGTGATGTTGTGTGTTTGTGTTGTGTTTGTTGTGTTGTGTGTTGTTTTGTGTGTGTTTGTGTGTTTGTGTGTTTTGTTGTGATGTGTGTGTTTGATGTTTGTGTTGTGTTTGTGTGTGTTTTGTTGTGTGTTGTGTTTTGTTGATGTGTTGTGTTGTGTGTTGTTGTGTGTTGTTGTGTTGTTGTGTGTTGTTGTTGTTGTTTGTGTGTTTGTGTTTGTGTTGTGTTGTTTTGTGTTTTGATGTGTTTGTGTGTGTGTTGTGTTTGTTGTGTTTGTTGTGTTGTTGTTGTGTTGTTGTGTGTTTGTGTGTTGTGTGTTTGTGTTGTGTGTGTTGTTGATGTTGTTTTGTTGTTGGTGTGTGTTGTGTTTGTGATGTGTGTTTGATGTGTTGTTGTTTGTGTGTTGATTGTGTGTGTTTGTGTGTTGTGTTTGTGTTGTGTGTTGTGTTGTGTTTGTGTGTTTGTTGTGTTTTGTTGTGTTGATGTGTTTGTGTTTTTGTGTTGTGTGTGATTTGTGTGTGTTTGTTGTGTTGTGTGTTGATTGTGTGTTGTTGTGTTGTGATGTTGTGTGTTGTGTGTGTTGTTGTGTTGTGTGATGTGTTGTGTGTTGTTGTGTTTTGTTGTTGTGTTTGTGATTTGTTGTTGTGTGTTGTGTGTTGTGTTGTTTGTTGTGTGTGTTGATGTGTGTTGTGATTTTGTTGTGTTGGTGTTTGTGTGTGTGTGTATGTTTTGTGTGTGTTTGTTGTTTGTGTTTGTGTTGTGTTGTGTTTGTGTTTGTGTGATGTTGTGTTGTTGTTTGTTGATGTTGATGTGTTTGATTGTGTTGTGTGTGTTTGTTGTGTTGTGTGTGTTGATTTGTGTGTGTGTGATGTTGTGTGTTGTTGTTGTGTTGTTGTGATGTTGTTTGATGTGTTTGTGTGATGTTGTGTGTGTGTGTTGTGTTGTGTGTGTGTTGTGTTTTTGTGTGTGTGTGTTGTTTGTGTTGATGTGTGTTTGTGTGTTGTTGTGTGTGTTTGTGTGTTGTGTGTTGATGTGTTGATTGTGTTGTGGTGTGTTGTTGTGTGTGATGTGTGTGGTTGTTGTGTTGTGTGTTGTGTGATTGTGTGTTTGTGTTGTTGTTTGTGTTGTGTGTTTGTGTGTTGATGTTGTGTGTTGTGTGTGTGTGTTGTGTTTTGTGTGTTGTGTGTGTTGTTTGTTGATGTTTTTGGATTGTGTGTGTGTGTGTTGATGTTGTGTTTGGTGTGTGTGGTTGTGTGTGTTTGTGTGACTTGAGTTTGTGTGTTTGTTTGATTGATGTGTGTATGATTGTGGTGTGTTAGTTGTGAGGTGTGTGGTGTTGTGTGTGTGTGGATGTGTGTGTTGTGTGTGGTGTGTTTGATGATGTGTGTTTTATTGTGGGTTGTGTGGGTGTGTTGTGGTGTGTTGTGTGTGGTTGTGTGTGGTGGGTGTTGTTTGTGATGATTTGTGTGTTGTGTGTTGTGGATGTGTGTGTGATGGGGTGTTTGTGTTTTTGTGTGTGTGTGTGTCGTGTGTGTGTTGTGTGGATGTTGTTTTGGGGGGGGGGGTGGGGGGGTGGGGTGTGGGGTGGTGTGTGGGTGTGGGGGGTGTGGGGGTGGGGGGGTGGGTGTGTGGGGTGGGGGGGTGGGGGGGTGTGGGGGTGAGGGGTGGGTGGGGGGGGTGGGGGTGTGTGTGTGGGTGGGGGGTTGGGTGTGGGTGTGTGAGTGGTGGGTGGGGGTGGGGTGGGGGGGTGGTTGGGGGGTGTGTTGGGGTTGGGTGTGGGTGGGGTGGGGGTGTGTGGGGGGGGTGGGTGGGGGTGTGTGGTGGGGGTGTGGGGTGTGTGGGGGGGTGGGTGGGGGGTGGGTTTGGGGGGTGTTGGGTGGGTGGGTGGGGTGGGGGGTGGGGGGGTTGGGGGGTGGGTGGGTGGGGGGTGTGGTGGGGGGTGGGGGTGGGGGTGGGGGTGTGGTGGTGTGTGGGGGTGGGTGTGGGGGGTGGTGGGGGTTGGGTGTGGTGGGGGGGGGGTGGGGTGGGGGGGTGGGGTGGTGGGTGGGGGGGGTGGTGGGGGGTGGGGGGGGTGGTGTGGGGGGGTGGGGGTGGGGGTGGTGGGGGTGGGTGTGGGTGTGGGGGGGTGTGGTGGGTGTGGGTGGTGGGTGGTGGGTTGTGGTGGTGGGGGATGGGGTTGGGTGGGTGTGGTGGTTGGGGGGGGGTGGGGGGGTGTGGGTGGGTGTGGGGGTGTTGGGGGGGGGTGTGTGTGGTGGTGGGGTGGTGGAGTGTGGGGGTGTGGGGTGGGGGTGGGTGTGGGGGGTGGGGGGTGTGGTGGGTGGTGGGGGGGTGGGGGTGGTGGGGTGGGTGGGTGTGGGGTGTGGGGGATGGTGGGTGGGTGGTGGGGTTGGGTGTAGGGGGTGGTGTGGTGGGGGGGTGGGTGGGGGTGGTGGGTTGGGGGGTTTGGTGGGGTTGTGTGGGTGTGGTGTTGGGGGTGGTGTGTGGGTGTGGTTGGTGTGGTGGGTGGGGTTGGTGGGGTGTGGTTGTGGGTGGGGTGTGGTTGTGGTTGTTGGGGTGGGTGTGGTTGGGTGGTGGTGGTGGTGTGGGTGTGGGGGTTGGTGGGTGTGTGGGGGTGGTGTGGTGGGTTGGTGGGGGGTGATGGGTTTGTGTGGGGTGGGGTTGTGGGTGGTGTGGGGTGGGGGGTGGTGGGGGTGTGGGTGTGTTGGGGGGGTGGGGGTGGTGGGGTGTGGTGTGGGGGGTGGGGGTGTGGTGGGTGTGGTGTTGGGGGTGGTGTGGGTGTGGTGGTGGGTGGGTGTGTGGTGGGTTTGTGGGGGGGTGTGGGGGGGTGGTGGTGTGGTGGGGGTGTGTGGGTTTGTGTGGTGTGTTGTTGTGTGTGTGTGTGTGTGTTGTGTGTTGTTGTGTTGTGTTTGTGTGTGTGTTGTGTGTGTGTGTTGTTGTGTGTTGTTTGATGTGTGTGTTGTGTGTTGTGGTGTGTTGTGTGTGTGTGTTGTGGTGTGTGTTGTGTGTTGTGTGTTGTGTGTGTTGTGTGTGTTGTGTGTGTGTTGTTGTGTTGTGTGTGTGTTGTGTTGTGTGGTGTTGTGTTTTGTGTTGTGTTGTTGTGTGTGTTTGTGTTGTTTGTGTGTGTTTGTGGTGTGTGTGTTGTGTGTTGTGTTGTTGTGTGTGTGTTGTGTGTGTTGTGTTGTGTGTGTTGTGTGATGTGTGTGTGTGTTTTGTGTTGTGTTGTGTGTTGTGTGTGTGTTTGTGTGTTGATGTGTGTGTTGTGTGTTGTGTGTGTGTGTGTTGTGTGTTGTGTGTGTTGTTGTTGTGTTGTGTGTGTGTGTGTGTTTGTTGTGTGTTTGTGTGTTTGTTGTTGTGTTTGTGTTTGTTGTGTGTTGTGTTGTGTGTGTTTGTGTGTTGTGTGTTGTGTGTGTTTGTGTGTTGTGTGTGTTGTGTTGTGTGTGTGTGTGTTGTGTGTTGTGTTTGTTGTGTTGTGTGTGTGTGTTGTGTTGTTGTGTTTGTGTGTGTTGTGTGTTGTGTGTGTTGTTTGTGTTGTGTTGTTGTGTGTTGTGTTGTTGTGTGTGTGTTGTTTGTGTGTTGTGTGTTGTTTGTGTTGTGTGTTGTGTGTGTTGTGTGTTGTGTTGTGTGTGTGTTGTGTTGTGTGTTGTGTGTGTTGTGTTTGTTGTGTGTGTTTTTGTGTGTTGTGTGTTTGTGTTGTGTTTGTGTGTGTTGTTTGTGTTTGTGTGTTGTGTTGTGTGTGTTGTGTTGTTGTGTGTGTGTGTTGTTGTGTGTTGTGTGTTGTGTTGTGTGTTGTGTTTGTTGTTGTGTGTGTGTTGTGTTGTGTTGTTTGTGTGTTGTTGTTGTGTGTTGTGTTGTGTGTGTTGTGTTGTTTGTGTGTTGTGTTGTGTGTTGTGTGTTTGTTGTGTGTTGTGTGTGTGTTTTGTGTGTGTTGTGTTGTGTTGTGTGTTTGTGTTGTGTTGTTGTGTGTTGTTTGTGTGTGTTTGTGTTGTGTTGTTGTGTTGTGTGTTGTTGATTGTGATTGTGTTGTGTTTGTGTGTTTGTTGTGTGTGTTTGTGTTGTTGTGTTTGTGTGTTGTTGTGTTTGTGTGTGTTGTGTGTTTGTGTTGTTGTGTGTTGTGTTGTTGTGTGTTGTGTTGTTTGTGTGTTGTGTGTGTGTTGTGTGTGTTTTGTGTGTGTTGTGTTGTGTGTGTTGTGTTTGTGTGTGTGTTGTGTTTGTTGTTGTGTGTGTTTGTGTGTTGTGTTGTGTGTTGTTGTGTTGTTGTTGTGTGTGTTTGTGTGTTTGTTGGTTGTGTTGTTGTGTGTTGTTGTGTGTTTGTTTTGTGTGTGTTGTGTGTTTGTGTTGTTGTGTTTGTTGTGTGTTGTTGTGTTGTGTGTTGTTGTGTGTGTTGTGTGTTTGTGTGTTTGTTGTGTTGTTGTGTGTGTGTTGTGTTTGTGTTGTGTGTTGTGTTGTGTGTTGTGTGTTTGTTGTGTGTTGTGTTGTTGTTGTGTGTTTGTGTTGTTGTGTGTTGTGTTTGTGTGTTGTGTTGTGTGTTTGTTGTGTTGTGTGTTGTTGTTTGTGTGTGTTGTGTGTGTTGTTGTTGTGTTGTTGTGTTGTGTTTTGTGTGTTGTGTTGTGTGTTGTGTTTTTGTTGTGTTGTGTGTTGTTGTTTGTGTTGTGTTGTGTGTTGTGTGTTGTTGTTGATTGTTGTGTGTGTGTTGTGTGTTGTTTGTGTGTTGTGTGTGTTTGTGTGTTTGTGTGTGTTGTTGTGTTGTGTGTTGTTTGTGTGTTGTTTGTGTTGTGTGTTGTGTGTTTTGTGTTGTGTTGTTGTTTGTGTGTGTTGTTGTGTGTGTTGTGTTGTGTGTGTTTTGTTGTTGTTTGTGTTTGTGTTGTGTGTTGTTGTGTTGTGTTGTGTGTTTGTGTTGTTGTGTGTTTGTGTGTTGTTGTGTTGTGTTGTGTTGTGTGTTTGTTGTTGTGTTGTGTGTGTTGTTGTGTTTGTTGTGTGTTGTGTTGTTGTGTTGTTGTTGTTGTTTGTGTGTGTTGTGTTGTTGTTGTGTGTTTGTGTGTGTTGTTTGTGTGTTGTGTTGTTGTGTGTGTGTGTTGTGTGTTTGTGTTGTGTGTGTTTGTGTGTGTTGTGTGTTGTGTTGTGTGTGTGTTTGTGTGTTGTTGTTGTTGTTGTTTGTGTGTTGTGTGTGTTGTGTTGTGTTGTGTGTTTGTGTGTTGTTTGTGTTGTGTTGTGTGTTTGTGTTTGTTGTGTTTGTGTTGTGTTGTGTTGTGTGTTGTGTGTTTGTTGTGTTTGTTGTGTTGTGTTGTGTGTGTGTTGTTGTGTGTGTTTGTTGTTTGTGTGTTTGTGTTGTGTGTGTTGTTGTTTGTGTGTTTGTTGTGTGTTGTGTGTTTGTGTGTTGTGTTGTGTTTGTTGTGTGTTTGTGTGTTGTTTGTTGTGTTGTTGTGTGTGTTGTTTGTGTTGTTGTGTTGTGTGTTGTGTTGTTGTGTGTGTTGTGTGTTGTGTTGTTGTTTGTGTTGTGTTTTGTGTGTGTTGTTGTTTGTTGTGTGTTGTTGTGTTGTTGTGTTGTGTGTTGTTGTTGTGTTTGTGTGTTGTGTTGTGTGTGTGTTGTGTTTGTGTTGTGTTGTTGTGTGTGTTGTGTTTGTTGTGTTGTGTTGTGTGTTGTGTGTTTGTTGTGTGTTGTGTGTGTGTGTTGTTTGTTGTGTTGTTTGTGTGTGTTGTGTTGTGTGTTGTGTTGTTGTGTTTGTGTTGTGTGTTGTGTGTTGTTTGTGTGTTGTGTGTGTGTTGTGTTGTTGTGTTGTGTGTTGTTTGTGTTGTTGTGTGTTGTGTTGTGTTTGTGTTTGTTGTGTGTGTGTGTTTGTGTTGTTTGTGTGTGTTGTTTGTGTTGTTTGTGTTGTGTGTTTGTGTTGTGTTGTGTGTTGTGTGTTGTTGTGTGTTGTGTGTTGTTGTGTTGTGTGTTTGTGTTGTGTTTGTGTTGTGTGTGTTTTGTGTTGTTGTGTGTTGTGTGTGTTGTGTGTTGTTTGTGTTTGTGTGTTGTGTTGTGTTGTTGTGTGTGTTTGTTGTTTGTGTGTTGTTGTGTTGTGTGTGTTTGTTGTTGTGTTTGTGTGTGTTGTTGTTTGTGTGTTGTTTGTGTGTTGTGTGTGTTGTTGTGTTGTGTGTGTGTTTGTGTTGTTTGTTGTGTTGTTTGTTGTGTTGTGTGTTGTGTGTTGTTGTGTTGTGTTGTGTTGTTGTGTGTGTTGTGTTGTGTGTTGTGTTGTTTTTGTGTTTGTGTGTTGTGTTGTGTGTTGTGTGTTGTGTGTTGTTGTGTTGTTTGTGTGTGTTGTGTTGTTGTTGTGTGTTGTGTTTGTGTGTGTTGTTTGTGTGTTGTGTGTTGTGTTGTTGTGTTGTTGTGTGTTGTGTTGTTGTGTGTGTTGTGTGTTGTTTGTGTGTGTTGTGTGTTTGTGTTGTGTGTTGTTGTGTTGTTTGTGTTGTGTGTTTGTGTTGTGTGTTGTTGTTGTGTTTTGTTGTGTTGTGTGTGTGTTTGTTTGTGTGTTGTGTTGTGTGTGTGTTGTGTGTTGTGTTGTGTGTGTGTTGTGTTGTGTGTTGTTGTTGTTGTGTGTGTGTGTGTTGTGTTGTTGTGTGTTTTGTTGTTGTGTGTTGTGTTTGTTGGTTTGTGTTGTGTGTGTTTGTGTTGTGTGTGTGTTGTTGTTGTGTTGTGATGTTGTGTGTGTGTTTGTGTGTTGTGTTTGTGTTGTGTGTTGTGTGTGTTGTTTGTGTTGTGTTGTGTGTTGTTTGTGTGTTTGTTGTGTTGTTGTGTTGTGTGTTGTGTTGTTGTTGATTGTGTGTTTGTGTTGTGTTGTTTGTTGTGTGTGTTGTTTGTGTTGTGTGTGTTTTGTGTGTTGTGTTTGTGTGTTGTTGTTGTGTTTGTGTGTGTTGTTTGTGTTGTGTGTGTTTGTGTGTTGTGTGTTGTTTTGTGTTGTTGTGTGTGTTGTTTGTGTTGTGTTGTGTTGTGTGTTGTTGTGTGTTGTGTTTGTGTGTGTTTGTTGTGTGTTTGTTGTTGTGTTGTTGTGTGTTGTGTGTTGTTGTGTGTTGTTTGTGTGTTGTGTTTGTGTGTTGTGTTGTTTGTGTGTTGTGTGTTGTGTGTTTTTTGTGTGTTGTGTTGTTGTTGTGTTGTTGTGTTGTGTTGTGTTGTTGTGTTTTGTTGTGTTGTGTGTTGTGTGTGTTGTTTTGTGTTGTGTTTGTTGTGTTGTGTGTGTTGTTGTGTGTGTGTTGTGTTGTGTTTGTGTGTGTTGTTGTGTTGTGTGTTGTGTTGTGTTTGTTGTGTGTTGTTGTGTGTTGTGTTTGTGTTGTTGTGTTTGTGTGTGTTGTGTGTTGTGTTGTTGTGTGTTGTTTGTGTGTTGTGTTGTGTGTTGTGTGTGTTGTTTGTTGTGTGTGTTTTGTGTGTTGTTGTTGTGTGTTGTGTTTTGTTGTGTGTTGTGTGTTGTGTTGTTGTTGTGTGTTTGTTGTTGTGTTGTGTTGTGTTGTGTTTGTGTGTTTGTTGTGTGTTGTGTTGTTGTTGTGTTGTGTTGTTGTGTTTGTGTGTTGTTGTTTGTGTGTTGTGTGTGTGTTTGTGTGTTGTGTGTTGTTTGTTGTTGTGTTGTGTTGTGTGTTGTGTGTGTTGTGTTGTTGTGTTGTTTGTGTTGTTGTGTGTTGTGTGTTGTGTTTGTGTGTGTTGTTTGTGTTTGTGTGTGTTGTGTTTGTGTTGTGTGTTGTTGTTGTGTGTTTGTGTTGTGTTGTGTGTTGTTGTGTGTTGTGTTTGTTGTTGTGTTGTTTGTGTGTTTGTGTTGTGTTGTTTGTGTTGTGTTGTGTGTGTTGTTGTTTGTGTTGTGTGTTGTTTGTGTGTTGTTGTTTGTGTTGTGTGTTGTGTTGTGTTGTGTGTGTTTGTTGTGTTGTGTTGTTGTTGTGTGTGTTTGTGTTTGTGTGTTGTGTGTTTGTTGTGTTGTGTTTGTGTGTTGTGTGTTTGTGTTGTTGTGTTTGTGTGTTGTGTGTTTGTTGTGTTGTGTGTTTGTTGTGTGTTGTTTGTGTTTGTTGTGTGTTGTTGTGTTTGTGTGTGTTGTGTGTGTTGTGTTGTTTGTGTTGTTTGTTGTGTTGTGTTTGTTGTGTGTTTGTGTTGTTGTGTTTGTGTTGTTGTGTTGTGTGTGTGTTGTGTTTTGTGTTGTTGTTTGTGTGTTGTGTGTGTTTGTGTGTTTGTGTGTGTTGTTTGTGTTGTTTGTGTGTTTGTGTGTTGTTTGTGTTGTGTGTTTGTGTTGTTGTGTGTTGTGTTGTTGTGTGTGTTGTGTGTTGTGTGTTGTTGTGTGTTTGTGTTTGTGTTGTGTTTGTTGTGTGTTGTGTTGTTTGTGTGTGTGTTGTTTGTTTGTGTTGTGTTGTGTTGTTGTTTGTGTTGTTGTTGTGTGTTGTTGTGTTTGTGTGTTGTTGTGTTGTGTGTTGTTGTGTTGTGTGTGTTTTGTGTTGTTGTGTTGTTGTGTGTTGTTTTGTGTGTTGTGTGTTGTTGTGTTGATGTGTGTTGTGTTTTGTGTTGTGTTTGTTGTTTGTGTGTGTTGTGTGTTGTTGTGTTGTGTGTTGTTTGTGTGTGTTGTTTGTGTTGTTGTTGTGTGTTGTGTGTTGTTGTGTTTGTTTGTTGTGTGTTTGTTGTGTTTGTGTTGTGTTGTGTGTGTTTGTGTGTTGTGTGTGTTGTGTTGTTGTTTGTGTTTGTTGTGTGTTGTTGTGTGTTGTGTTGATGTGTGTGTTTGTGTTGTGTGATGTTGTTGTGTTGTGTTGTTGTTTGTTTGATGTGTGTGTGTTGTGTGTTTGTGTGTTGTTGTGTTGTTTTGTGTGTTTGTTTGTGTGTTGTTGTGTTGTGTTTGATGTTTTTGTGTTGTGTGTTGATGTGTTTGTTTTGTGTTGTTGTTGTTGTGTGTGTTGTTTGTGTGTGTTGTGTGTGTTGTGTTTGTTGTGTTGTGTTGTGTGTTGTTGTGTGTTGTTGTGTTGTGTGTTGTGTTTGTGTTGTGTTTTGTTGTGTGTTGATTTGTGTGTTGTGTGTGTTTGTGTGTTTGTTGTGTTGTGTTGTGTGTGTTGTGTGTTTGTTGTGTGTGTGTTTGTTGTGTTTGTGTGTTGTGTTGTGTTGTGTGTGTTGTGTGTTTGTTGTGATTGTTGTTGTGTGTGTTTGTTTGTGTGTGTTGTTGTGTTTGTTGTGTTGTGTTGTGTTGTGTTGTTGTTTGTGTGTGTGTGTTTGTTGTGTGTTGTGTTGTTGTGTGTTTGTTGTTGTGTGTTGTGTTTGTGTTGTTGTTTGTGTGTTGTGTGTGTTGTGTTTGTTGTTGTTGTTGTGTTTGTGTGTGTGTTGTGTTGTGTGTTTGTGTTGTTGTGTTTGTGTGTTGTTTGTGTGTTGTGTGTTTGTTGTGTGTTGTTTGTGTTTGTGTGTTGTGTTGTGTTTGTGTTGTTGTGTTGTTGTTTGTGTGTTGTGTTGTGTTGTTGTGTTGTGTGTTGTGTGTTGTTGTTTGTTGTGTTTGTTGTTGTTTGTTGTTGTGTTGTGTGTGTTGTGTTGTGTGTTGTTTGTTGTTGATTTGTGTGTGTTGTGTTGTGTGTTGTGTGTGTTTGTTGTGTGTTGTGTGTTGTTGTGTTGTTGTTGTGTTTGTGTTGTGTGTTGTGTTGTTGTTTGTGTGTGTGTTGTGTTGTTTTGTGTGTTGTGTTGTGTGTGTTGTGTTTGTGTTGTTGTGTGTTGTTGTGTTGTTTGTGTGTGATTTGTTGTTGTTGTGTGTTTGTGTTGTGTTGTTGTTTGTGTTGTGTGTTTGTTGTGTGTTGTTGTTTGTGTGTTTGTTGTTTGTGATGTGTTGTTGTTTGTGTTGTGTTGTTGTGTTGTGTTGTGTGTTGTTGTGTTGTTTGTTTGTGTTGTTGTTGTGTTGTGTGTTGTGTGTGTTGTTTTGTTGTTTGTGTTGTGATTGTGTTGTTGTTTGTTGTGTGATTGTGTTTTGTTGTGTGTGTTTGTGTTGTTGTGTTGTGTGTTGTTTTGTGTTGTTGTGTGTTGTGTTGTTTGTGTTGTTGTGTTTGTTGTTGTGATTGTGTGTGTTGTGTTTGTGTGTTGTGTTGTGTGTTTTGTTGTGTGTTGTGTGTTGTGTGATTGTTGTTGTGTTGTTTGTGTGTTGTGTTGTGTTGTGTTGTGTTGTTGTTGTGTGTTGTTGTTGTGTTGTGTGTTTGTTGTGTGTTGTTGTGTTGTTTGTGTTGTGTGTTGTGTTTTGTGTGTTTGTTGTGTTGTGTGTGTTGTGTTGTTGTTGTGTGTTGTTGTGTTGTGTTGTGTGTTGTGTTGTTTGTGTTTTGTGTGTGTTTGTTTGTGTTGTTGTGTTGTTTGTGTTTGTTGTTGTGTGTTGTTTGTGTTTGTGTGTGTGTGTTTGTGTTTGTTGTTGTGTGTTTGTGTGTTTTGTGTGTGATGTTGTGTGTGTGTTTTTGTGTTGTGTTTGTGTGTTGTGTTGTTGTGTGTTGTTGTGTTGTGTGTTGTTGTGTGTTGTGTTTTTGTGTTGTTGTTGTTGTGTTTGTGTGTGTTGTGTGTTGTTGTGTTGTTGTGTTGTGTGTTGTTGATTGTGTGTGTTGTGTTGTTGTGTTGTTGTGTTGTGTGTTGTTGTTGTGTTGTGTTGTGTTGATTTGTGTTGTTGTGTTGTGTTTGTGTTGTGTTGTGTGTTTGTGTTGTTGTGTTGTGTGTTGTTTGTGTTGTGTTGTTGATTGTTGTTTGTGTTGTGTGTGTTGTTGATTTGTGTTGTGTTTGTGTTGTTGTTGTGTGTTGTTTGTTGTTGTGTTGTGTGTTGTTTGTGTGTTTGTGTTGTGTGTTGTGTGTTTGTGTTGTTTGTGTTGTGTGTGTTGTTGTGTTTGTGTTGTTGTTGTGTTTGTGTGTTTGTGTGTTTGATTGTTGTTTGTGTGTGTGTTGTTGTGTTGTGTGTTTGTTGTTGTGTGTGTTGTTGTGTTGTGTTGTGTGTTTTGTGTTGTGTTGTTGTTTGTGTTGTGATTGTTTGTGTGTTGTGTGATTGTGTTGTTTGTTGTTTGTGTTGTGTGTGTTTGTTGTGTGTTGTTGTTGTTGTGATTGTGTTGTGTTGTTTGTGTGTTGTTGTGTGTGTGTTGTTGTGTTTGATTGTGTTGTGTGTTTGTTGTGTTGTGTTTGTTGTGTGTTGTTTGTTGTTGTTGTGTGTGTTTGTGTTTGTGTGTGTTGTGTGTGTTTGTTGTTGTGTTGTTGTGTGTTGTGTTGTGTTGTTGTTGTGTGTTGTTGTGTGTTGTTGTGTGTTGTGTTTGTGTGTGTTTTGTGTTGTGTGTGTTTGTGTTTGTTGTGTGTTGTGTTGTGTGTTTGTGTTGTGTTGTGTGTTTGTTGTGTGTGTGTTGTGTGTTGTTTGATTTGTGTGTTGTGTTTGTGTTGTTGTGTGTTGTGTTGTTGTGATTTGTGTGTTGTGTTTGTGTGTTGTGTGTTTGTGTTGTGTTGTGTTGTTGTTGTGTTGATGTTGTTTGTGTTGTGTGTTGTGTGTGTTGTTTGTGTGTTGTTGTGTTGTGTTGTTGTTGTGTGTTGTGTTTGTGTTGTGTTGTTGTGTTGTGTTGTTGTGTGTTGTGTTTGTGTTGTGTTGTGTGTTTGTGTGTTTGTTTGTGTGTGTGATTGTTGTTTGTGTGTTGTGTTGTGTTTGTGTGTTTGTGTTGTTGTGTTTGTTGTGTTGTTTGATGTGTTGTGTGTTGTTGTGTTGTGTGTTTGTTGTTTGTTGTGTGTTTGTGTGTTGTTGTGTTGTTGTGTGTTGTTTGTGTGTTGTGTTTGTGTGTTGTGTGATGTTTGTGTTGTTGTTGTGTGTTTGTTGTGTGTTGTGTTGTTGTGTTTGATGTTGTGTGTGTTGTGTGTGTTGTGTTGTTGTTGTTTTTGTGTTGTGTGTTTGTTGTGTGTTGTTTGTTTGTGTGTTGTGTGTGTGTTTGTTGTTGTGTTGTGTTTGTGTTGTGTTTGTTGTTGTGTTGTTTGTTGTGTGTGTTTGTGATGTTGTTTGTGTTGATGTTGTGTTTGTTGTGTTTGTGTGTTTGTTGTGTTGTGTTGTGTGTGTTGTTTTGTTGTGTTGTTTGTTGTTGTGTTTTGTTGTTGTGTTGTGTGATGTGTTGTGTTTTGTTGTTGTGTTTGTGTTGTGTTTTGTGTGTTGTTGTGTTTGTTGTTTGTGTGTTGTTGTGTGTTTGTGTTGTGTTGTTTTGTGTGTGTGTTTGTTGTGTGTTGTGTTGTGTTTGTGTTGTTTGTGTGTGTTTGTGATGTTGTGTTGTGTTTGTTGTGTGTTGTGTTGTTGTGTTGTTTGTGTTTGTTGTGTTGTGTGTTGTTTGTTTGTTGTGTGTTTGTGTTGTGTGTTGTTTGTGTTGTGTTGTTTTGTGTTGTGTTGTGTTGTTGTGTTGTTTGTGTTTGTTTTGTGTGTGTTGTGTTTGTGTTGTTTGATTGTTTGATGTTGTGTGTGTTGTTTGTGTTGTTTGTGTGTTGTGTTGTGTTTGTTGTGTGTGTTGTTGTGTTTGTGTGTGTGATTGTTTGTGTTGTTTGTGTTGTTGTGTTGTGTTTGTTTGTGTGTTGTGTTGTGTGTGTGTTTGTGTGTTGTTGTGTTTTGTGTGTGTTTGTTTTGTGTTGTTTGTGTGTGTTGTTTGTTGTGTGTGTTGTGTTGTGTTTGTTGTGTTGTGTGTTGTTGTTTTGTGTTGTGTTGTTGTTGTGATTTGTGTGTTGTTTGTTGTGTGTGTGTGTTGTTTTGTTGTGTGTTTGTGTTGTGATGTGTGTTGTGTTTGTGTGTGTTGTTGTGTTGTGTTGTGTTGTTGATGTGTTTGATTTTGTGTTGTGTTGTGTGTTTGTTGTTGTTGTGTTTGTGTGTTGTTGTTTTGTGTGTTGTGTTGATGTTGTGTGATGTTGTGTTTGTGTTGTTGTTTGTTGTTGATTGTGTGTGTTGTTGTGTGTGTTGTTGTGTTGTTGTGTGTTGTGTTTGTGTTGTTGTGTTGTTGTTGTGTGATTGTGTTGTTGTGATGTTGTTGTGTGTTGTTGTTTTGTGTTGTTTGTGTGTTGTGTTTGTTTGTTTGTGTTGTTGTTGTTGTGTTTGTGTTGTGTTGTTTTGTGTTGTTGTTGTTGTTGTGTTGTGTGTTGTGTTGTTGTTTGTTGTTGTGTGTGATTGTGTTGTTTGTGTGTTGTGTTGTTGTTTTGTTTGTTGTTGTTGTGTGTTGTTTGTGTGTTGTGTTTGTTGTGTGTTGTTGTTTGTTGTGTTTGTTGTGTTTGTGTGTTGTTGTTGTGTGTTTGTGTGTTGTTTTGTGTGTGTGATGTTGTTGGTTGATTTTTGTGTGTTGTTTGATTTGTGTGTTTGTGTGATTGTTTGTGTTTGACTGTTGATTGATTGTGTTGTGTTTGACGTTGTGATTGATTTTTGTGTTGTGTTGTTTGATTTGATTGTGTGGTGTGATGTGTTGTTTTGTGGTTGTTGGTATGATTTGATGTTGATTTTTGATTTGTTTGATTTTTTTGTTGTGCTGTGTTTGTGTTTTTTGTTGATTTGATGATTTGTGATTGGATGTGATTGTTGTGCAATGTTTGTTGATTGATTGTTTGTGTGTGTTTGATTTTTTGTTTGTTTGTTTTGTTGTGTTGTGTGTTGTGATTTTGTTTGATGATGGTGTTTGATATGTTTTTTGTGTGATTGTTTGGTTTGATGTGTTGGTATGTGTGTGTGATTGATTGTGATTTGTGTGATTGTTGTTTTTGTGTTTGTGTGTTGATTTGATTGAATTTGATGATATCAACCTTTGGATTGTGTTTGTTGTGCAGGAACAAAAATATTTGTTTATGATGTGTTGGTTGACCTGTCTGCTGATGTAGTAGAGTTGTGATTAGGAATTTGTTGATTTTCATTATGATTGTGTGTAGAGTAAAACAATTCTCTAAGGTATCTAGGAGCAATACATAAATTAAAGATACCTGATGTATAAAATGTTGAGTGTCTTATTTACTCATATATTTGACTATCCATGTTGTTCCTCTAATGTTTCTCAAGTTATAAGTCACTCAGCCTCTCTCAGAAGAGTATCGTACTTGCTGCCAGAGAACCTCGCCAGCATCAGACGAGCGTCGTCTATCACCAATATTTGCCGCACCACAGCTGGACTCCCATCTACTGCCGATACCCGCGCGTATATCCCCCCCTACCCCCAAGTAGACGGCGACCGCCCCTGCATAGTCCCAGTCGCATCTACTCCCCCTAGCGCCGCGACAGCGCGCTCTCCGACGAGACACCCGCCCGGCACGCGTCACTTGTGCCCCCTACCCCCCCCCCCGACGCCCCCCCACCCCCCCCGCATCCTCGTCGTCACGTCTCTGCCCCCTAACCCTTGCCTCTCCTCCCGCGTTCCCCGCCTCCTCTCCCGCCTCCTTGCTAACTAGCCCGCATGCTTTACCCCCGATTCGTTCCCCCGTCCGT